>CATIWR010497590.1:0-10476 GCA_949677035.1 Omphalea diandra | reverse complement strand
ATATATATCATTAGAAATTATAATCTTTGTTTAGGAGGATTTCTAATTCTTAATCTTTCTATTCTTTTTATTACTATGACTATGCAATTTTTATTCTTATTTTTTCTTTAACCTATACTATGAGTAACTAAATTTCTGTTTTAGGAATTAGGATATAACCCTTTATTCTATGATTACTAACAATTTTGTGCTTATTATTATTATTTTGCAAATATTACATCTTCATATTTGTATGGTTAAGGTATTGTGTGAGGCAGCAAAAGTAGAAGCATGCTACTAGTTCATTTATTGTTAAACTTCTAGGATCGTAATGACTTAGAGATAAGCACATCATAATGACTTAGAGATAAGCACAATCCTTTGAGATCAATAAGAAGATTAACCTATAAACTTAAGGGTTCCTTTTAAAACTTTTTGTGATTACAAAAGTAGATGTAAATTTAATAGGAAAGCGCCTAGTGTAGCTTGGGAGAGTATATTAGATTATTTAAGGCAATTCTTCAAGGGTTATTCATTCATAATCAAAATCAGGTCAAAAGAATAATTATAGAAAAGTAATATGGTGAAACCTAAAATTTTAGAAAATTTTCGTTATTAAGGTTTGTATATTGTGATTAGAAGTTTAATTATGTTAGTTGATTGAGTTTTATTATTAATTCTCTAATTTTAATTTTAATTTTTCTAGATAATATTAATATTCAATCCATTTAGGTACTTAAATTTGTTTCCTCATGGGAGTGATATTTTATTTATCACTTTATTACTTGTCATAATTTGTGCATTTGTAAGAATCTCACAACTATTCTAATTTTTTTATTCTTCACTTTGTTAGTAAATTTCAAATTTTTTTGCCTTATTCTGAACCATATAAATTTATGTCTTCTTAATTTATACTTTAATTGTGATTGCAAATTCATCAATCCTAAACAATTCAACTTTGCTCTAATAGTTTGATTATTAAATTCATTAATATTTTATATTTACATTAAAAAAATGTATCAATATATGTTGGTCCTTGATGAGGATGGCGAATTAAGAGGGAGTGAACTGGTTGCTTCTAAAACTTAAGTGAAAGGAATAAAAGATATCAACGCAAGAGACTTTATAGTGGTTTGGCTAACAATATACACATCTACTCTTTATGTCACACTTAAGTCTTTCACTATATTTTTAATAATCAAATGCAACCTCTCTTTTTGTAAGGGCATCTATAATGGTTTACACCCTTTAGAATATAATTCATATGTCATATCATTACTTTATTTTCGCCTCTTTCATTATACTATCCCTTACTATATATTACATTCTAAAGAGTATAATAGCATAGATCCACAATCAAGTCACGTATTTATTTTAATAATTCACAATACATATTTCATAAATAAATAAATTTATGTTTTTTAAAAAATTATTTCATTATTTTTCAAAAATAATTTGTTAACTTTTAAATTTTTACTTTCTAAAAATTTTTTATTTTTTGAAAAATAAAATATTATTAATTTTAAAAAATAATATATATTTTTTGGCTCCCAAAAATAATACATTGTTGTTTTCTAAAAAATAATTAAGTAATTATTAAACAAATACTCAACACATGAAATATAAAAATATCAACACATAAAATATAAAAATATCATAATCGTCATCAATTAATTAGAAATATTTTATTTAATTAACTAAACTTCATCACATAAATTATTCAATTGATGTAGAAGTAATAATATAAAAAGCATTAATTTTCATTATCATTACCACCAAACTGTTTGAAATATGCTTGATTAAGTCTAATCGAAGTTGATGATGTACTTCACGATCATTTAGTTTCGCGTTCCTTTGAAGGTAATGTTAAAAATCATGACTCACAGGGATCATAGGATCTTCATCATCATCATCCTAGTTTGTTATTGCATCTCCTTTATCCTTGACAATCATATTATAGAATATGATGCATGTGTATATTATATCTTTTAGTTTTTCTTTATGCCAACAGCGAGTCAAGCGATGTATAATGGCCCAACAAGATTGGAGCACTCCAAATGCTTGCTCAACGTCTTTTCTTGCAATCTTCCGAATTTGCTTAAAATTGACTCCCTTTGGAACATTTTGGATATGCGAAACTTTTAATGAATATTGCCTACTCTAAATGCACTATTTGTCAAATAATACACTTTTTTGTATTGCGTGCAATTTATTCTGACTTAAACGTCAAGAGCGTTTCCTTACAATATGTCATGAAATAATAAAGATTGGTTAAGCACATTGATTTCGTTGTTAGAACATGTAATGCCAAAAAAATAAATGTTATATCCATAGGTCTACTGACATAACTACTTTTAGTATTATTGTGGGAAATCCTTAATGACCTTAAGTAAATTGACCTTTCCATGCATCCAGGCAATTCCTCCAATGCCAGTGCCTGCAGTCAATACTACTAAGCATGTTAGGAAAGCCATGACACTTTATATGCAATTGAAGTAAATGTTTAACATCATCAGTATTGGGCCTTCTCAAGTATTGTGCCCCATAAATCTCGATCTTACATTGACAATATTTTGATAAATACTTGATTGTAGTGGTTTCATTGATCCTTATATAATCATTACAATGGCAAGTTAGTGCTTCGTATGCTAATTGTCAAATAGCTGTGATGCTTTTTTTAAAGTAAAGAAAGTCTCCTTTTATTGACTACATCAACCCGCATTCAAAAAAACTCTAAAAGATTTTAGATAGATTTTACAATTCAAAGGAATAACTCTTTTCTTATTCGAAACCTTTGGCGGAATATATTTGAAGGATAAACCGAGTCATCAGAGAAATAATCATTAAAAAGTCAAATATGTGTAACATCACGCCTTCAATTGTAATATCTATGATTATGTGGATGGACATTAAAACTTTCAGATATTTTTTGTATTTGCCACTATTCCAATAGCATCATAATTTGCTCATCAATGTCATCATCATTTCATCAATTAAAAATTTTTTAATTTCTTTTATAAGTAAAGGATTGAGATATTGAGATATTTTGGAGTGTGCTGATTTTGTTGACTTTAGGATGGACCTCATATGCTTATGAATTTGAAGTTGTTGCTCAGTCTTTCCTGTAGTATTCTTGAGCAAGTTTCATAATCACTTCGAAAGTATAACTTTCCAACATATTTACTAAACTTTCCATAACTTGCATTTTTTTTCTTCTTTATATTGTTTTAACATGCTCCAGATTTGCTAAAGTTCCCCATTCAAAATTTCATCATTTACCTTTGACTTTCATTTTATCTTTCCCGTTTTTGCTATTTTTTAACTGATCAGGCAAACTTCTATTTCATTACCATTGATGTCAAAGCATGTATCCACATTGGATGAAGAAGTTTATCCCTAACTTTTATCAATCATTATCTTTTTTAAAAAAATCTGCATGGGATTATTTACTTTCCACTTTGGATTATTTTTCAACATCATCCATACATGCTTATATACAAAATGCTTATTATTGTTTTGCTTAAAAAGCTCACAAGTGTGTTCTTTCAATTGGTCATTATCAAATACAAAAAATTCTTCCTCCTTAGAAAATCAAAATTTTCAAAAATTTTCATATTCTGGTATGGAACTAAATATGAAAAATTATCCTCCAAAGTTACCCAATTCCAACTATCCATCAAAGTTTCCATATTTATTTTCCATGCATCTATCATTGAGTTATTTTAATCTATTAATGGTGAATTATTATATGTTGAGATATTATAACCATGGTGTGGGTTATGAAAGCCCAAAGTCTCTGAGTGAGAAAGGGAAATATATTGATTTCAGCACCAAGCAAGAAAAGACAATATTGATAGATTCTATTTCATACTTTCAAATACCACCGTATTCAACATAATACGGGATCAAAAATATCACTCTCACCATTGAACTGGTGGAAGAAACTAATGGCAAACGTTTTTCATGGAGTATCTATTGTTACTTTATTAAAAAATAAAATGAATTTAATTTTCAAAATGTTCCTGTTAATTTTCAAAAGAAAATAATTCATTTTAAATTTTAAAAAAAGATAAAATGCAAGACCCCACATATTTTTCTTTTTTCAACATTTTCAACTCTATTATGTGTGCCATTATCATGATATGTCTAATGGCCATTACACTCCCACAAGGGAGAAAGTGTAATACTCTATTACATACTATTGTGGATGCCCTAAGTTTTAAGGAAAACCTTTACACTGTATTTGTAAAGGCTTAAGAGAGTAAAACTTATGACTTGGTATTTTTGAAGGTACAATACCAACTTATACTGCTTTAGAAATGATTAAACCTTAGTAAGTATCTAAACCTCTAAAGTAGGTAGCAAATACAATTTAATACTCAAGGGAGCCTACTTTTACTAACTTGAAAGTTAGTTACAAATCATACAAAAACTCACTCTACCCAAAATGCAAATTTAAAGCTCAAAAGGATAAGATCTCTTTTTTAACTAAAAATCTCTCTGTTGGCCCTTAGCACCAAGAAGGGGGGTTGAATTGGTGAGTAAAAATTAAAAATAGAAGAGTAGAAGAGACATGAAGACACACAGTGTATAGTGGTTCATGTATAATCGACCTTACATCCACTCCCCAATTCTTAGTAATTGGGTATTCCACTAACTATCAATGGTGTTTTCAAGCTTTGGGTATTCCACTAACTATCAATGGTGTTTTCAAGCTTACACCAAACTTTTACACTTGTGTTTTCTAAGGCTCACACAATAACCTTTACACTTGTGTTTTAGAGGCTCACACAACAACCTTTACACTTGTGTTTTTCAGGCTCACACAACAACCTCTTTAGAGTGTTTTATCAAGCTAACACTTCAACCTTTACAAATGGTGTTTATGCTCACACCAAACAATCAATTAAAGAAGAGAAAAGATTGAGTAGCAAAATTGCAAGAGTTTGGGTTAGAAATTAATGAATTTTCTTACATTTACATCTGTTTGGTAAGGTATTTATAGCCTCTACCCACCAAAGAGACGTTGCAATAAAACTGGTACAAAATCTTCAAAGTGTGCTAGACAGATTTTGCATTAAATGCTTAACAGGCTTCATTCGCGGTCGCTACTACTCTTTCGCGATCACGAATTCCAAATTTCCATACGGGAGCTAAAAATTACAGCGAAAAATCCTGTTTGTGTCTAATGGCTAGTACATGTGGTAGCTTCTCATTGGTTCATGAGGAAAATATAGCCGTTGCTTTTCAACTGCTAAATAAAAGTAGTGGTCGCGAATTACTTTGTGCAGGACGCGACTGAGGACTCGAATTCGTCTATCAGAAGTTGCATTTTCCATTTCACGAATCACAGTCGCTACCAACACATAGCCTTCGCAATTTTTGTCTTTCAACGGTCACCTGGGACATTTGTCATGCTCTGCTTTGTGGACTTACTGCCATCTTGAGTTACTTTGAAATTCGCGATCGCGACTAAGGAATGGCACACACCGCGAATTCGTCTGGCATTTTTAGACTCCTTCATTAAGTGAATCGCAGCAGAGAATAGCTTCGCGATTTTGCCTGCCTGATTTCCATCATGTTTTAACATGAGTCACGATCGCGAATCCTGGATTGTGGTCGCGATTTATGTGTTACTTTGGAGTTTTAATAACTTTTTTCATCTCTTCTTGAGAGATTTATCCATTTCTACAAAATCAACACTTATTTGAAATATTAATGATGATCAATCTCCTTTGTCAAGATCAAAAGAAGTTCTAGACTTAGGATTAACCATCCTAGTCCAACAATCTCTCCTTTTTTGATTTTGACAGCTTGGATTGATCCAAAGTGAAAAATAAATATAGAAAAGTAAAATTGAATCATACTTAGAATACTTAAGATACTTAGCAAAGATTTCTAAGTGTGAAGTTAAGTTACTTCTCAGTTGCTCCCCTTCAACATATGCCACTCACTCCCCATTAATTAATTATCTCTCATTTGGATAATTTTTCACTCGTATCTTATCCTATCTTGTCTCTCCCCCTTTGACGAGATAAAAAAAGGTTAAGGCATAATTAAAGGGAAAGACGAAATATAATTAAAAGGAAAGACGAAATATAATTAAAGGGAAAGTTAAGGTATAAATTATTAAGAAGCATAAGAAGAAGGATGAAGCAAAAATATGCAAGGAACAAACATTAAATATAAAAGTAATTGCTCAACACAAAGATATGCAAAAAAGAACAGACTTTTATAGATATATCAAATGTGGGATCATAAAGTTTTTTATTACAAAATGTAAACTAAGAAAAGAGAATACAAAAAGATCCCTAAACTAGAAAGTAGGAGACTCATCATCATCACTAGAAGTGCCTCTAACTTGTTCATTGTTGGCACCTTCAGCTTCTTCACCGTATTCAACCTCATAATTGCTGACTTCCTCTTAAGTATCTTCGAATTCTGTAAAGTCTGAAAGATGGCAAGGTGAAACTCTGAGTTTCTCTTGGAGATCCACCATATCATTGTGAAGGTGAGAGAGTAATAGAGATCATCTCTTCATCATCCACATAAGCTTATCAAGCTTGCTGTTGATGATGGAAAGGGATACTTGGGCCTTAGGCTTAGGTGGTGGAGAAGCAGAGGGAGAAACTATTTCAAGACGTAGACACTTTCGCTTAGAAGCTTGCGAACTCTCCATACGCTGAGCCCCAAAAGTGCCAAGAAGGTATGCATAGGAATCTGGATGAATTGCCTTAGCGTTAATGAGATAGATGAGGTCCAAAAAGTTCTAAGAGGGTAGATACTTCTTAGTGAGTAGTTTCTCCTTATCCTCATCAAGGGCTCCCATAAATCAATAGATTATGGTGATGTGTGAGGGGAGCAGAAATTGACTCTTCAGCTTCGTGCTCATGTGGATCAGCTGATCCATGAGATATCGGTCGGTTTGGAGCAGTTTGTTCTTCACGAGACAGAAGAGGAAAGCAAGATCCTTTTGTTAGGCCTTCTTTTTCCCATCACCACTAGCATTGATGAAGAAAGTGATGATTCGATGAAGAATCCACAAAGTTAAAGTATTTATGTACTTTGCAAAAAAGGATCTTGGGTCGTGTCTCACTTCGATCGAAACTTCTGCCCAAAACTCTGAGTATATAACATCGAGAGCCGAAATAATGAATGGAATGTGCTCACTGATTTGGAGGTTAAAGAGGAAGGACAATTGCTTGAAGGTAATGAAGTATGAATCCTTAAAAGCATGAAAGATAAGATCATACTGCCCAATAAGAGATTCCACTTTACAACTCAGTTGAACTGTGCACATGAATTTTCAGACTATCTCCTCGTACCCCGATTCATTTCTAAAAATGAATTCATTCCAGCCAAGTTTGGACAAGAATGTTATAATTTTGTTATGTAACCTAAGGGTTTCAAGTAGAAAGGTGGAGGGTATTTTGTTAAGTAGGATGATTTTTGAGAAATTTGCCTTATATCTCTCCTTTTCTTCACGGGTCACTCCCTTCATGTATATGAGGGAAGGAGGAGCAGAAGGTTGTGTTATACTCTTGCCTTTTTCAGCTCTGGAAGATTTCTTTAGAGCCATGAAGAACTTGAGAGAATTTGAGAGATTTAGAGAGTGATTTGAGGAAGAGAAGATGTTTGGAGTAGATGTGAGAAAAACACTATTGAATGAGGTATATATATCCCTTGAAGAGGTGTATCAACGGCTAAAAACGGCTAGAAAAAGATTTATGAAGGGTTGGAAATGGTTGGCCATCAAATCACTTAAATGTGAGGCAATTACTCTAATTCGCGTTCGTGAATTTTCTTGTCGCGACCGCGAATTCCAAAAATGTGAGTAATGGATAAAATTTTCTCAGGAATACGCACTGTAACGATCATAATTTTAAAATTAATGACCGAAATTCGTGATGAAAAGAGATTTCGCGATCGTGAATTGATATTTGACAGCCGAGAGAAATTGACTTGTAATTCGCAATCATGAAGAAAGAATATCGACCGCGAAATGATAGTCAGTAAGGATAAGAATGAAAGATTTTGAAAAATTTGTGATCCACTAGAAATTAATAATAAACCATTCATAACAATCATTAATCAAGCATATCACACACATCACAATTAAACATAAGATCAAATAAAAATTTTCACTTGAGGGAGCTTTCATCAAGTATTCTCAATTCTCTCTTAATGAAGTTCATCATTTCTTCATTTAGAGGTTTAGTGAAAATATCTGCAAGTTGGTGATTAGTGTCAATGAATTCTAATACAACATCACCTTTTTGCATATGATCTCTAAAAAGTGATGTCTAATATCTATGTGCTTACTTCTAGAATGTTGGATGAGATTCTATGAGAGATTAATAGCACTGATATTGTCACATTTGATAGGAATGTGATCAATTGCTTTACCAAAGTCCTTCAATTGTTGTTTCATTCAAAAAACTTGGGTACAACAACAACCTGCAGCCACATACTCGGCTTCCGTGGTGGACAAGACAACTGACACCTACTTCTTACTAAACCAAGAGACTAAACAATCTTCTATAAATTGGCAAGTCCCGTAAGTACTTTTTCTATCTAAGAGACTTCTTGCGTAATCTGCATCCGAGTACCCTACTAGGCTAAAGGATGTGTTCCTAGGATACCATAGTCCTAAGTGAATAGTGTCATGCAAATATTTAAAAATTCTCTTTACAACATTTAAATGAGACTCTCTAGGAAAGGATTGAAACCTAGCACACATGCAAATACTAAACATTATATATGGCCTAGAAGCAGTAAGATAGAGTAGAGATCCAATCATACCTCAATATCTCTTTTCATCTACCACCGTACCTGATTCATCTTTGTCTAGCTTGATGGTACTACTCATTAGAGTTTTTGCTACTTTGCATCCTTCCATGCCAAATTTCTTTATTATTTCCTTTGTGTATTTGGCTTGGTTGATGAAGATCCCTTCTTTGAGTTGCTTGATTTGTAGACTAAGGAAGAATTTGAGCTCTCCCATCATGCTCATTTCAAATTCGTAGTCATACACTTAGCAAAATCCTCACAAAGAGATTCATTAGTAGTACCAAAAATAATATCATCAACACAGATTTAGACAATTAAAGTGTCATACTTATGCTTTTTAATAAATAATGTAGTATCAACCTTTCCTTTCTCAAAATCATTTTGTAAAAGAAACAAACTAAATCTTTCATACCAAGTTCTTAGAGCTTGTTTTAATCCATACAAGGCTTTGTTTGATTTGAAAACATGGTTTGGTAAACAATGTGATTCAAAGCCTGGAGGTTGTTCAACATAATCTTCCTCCTCAATAATGCCATTTAAAAAGGCATTCTTAACATCCATTTGAAAAAGTCTAAAATTCATATGACATGCAAATGCTAAGAGAATCCTAATGGCCTCTAATCTTGCTATGGGGGCAAAGGTTTCATCATAGTCTATGCATTCCTCTTGGTTGTATCCCTTAACAACCAATCTAGCCTTGTTTCTAGTGATGACACTTGCTCATCTAACTTGTTCCTAAACACCCACTTACAACCTATAATTGGGTGTTCCTTAGGCCTAGGGATAAGTTCTCATACTTTGTTTCTCTAAAATTGGTTGAGTTCTTCTTGCATAACAAGTACCCAACTTTCATCATCAATAGCCTCATCAATTGACTTTGGCTCTAATTGAGAAAAAAAATGCAAGATTATTACCGAAAGGATGAAGTTGAGATCTAGTACTTACTCCCTTGGAGGTATCACCAATAATCAAGTCCTTGGGGTGATACTTGGAGAATCTCTAATCTTTGGGTAGCTCTTGTCTTGGTTCATCTTCTTATTGATGTTGTGGTTCCTCATTCATCCTTAATGATTCACCTTTCTTTATGTCTTCATCATCTTTTCTTGTAGTTTCTTCAAATTTCAGCTTTTTAAGATTACCTATAAGATCATCAACAAAAATACCTTTCACAAGATTAAGTTTACTAGATTCATCAAAGACAACATTCATAGACTCTTCAACTATCATAGAACTTTTATTGAAGACTCTATATGCCTTGCTTGAGGTGGAATAGCCTAAAAAGATTCCTTCATTAGTCTTGGAATCAAATTTCCCAAGACTATCCTTGGTATTCAAAATATAGCACTTACATCCAAATACTCTTAGATATGAGATCTTGGGTTTTCTACCGTTCCATAGCTCATAAAAGGTTTTATTGAGAATAAGTCTTTTGAAAACTCTATTTGCAATATAACATGAGGTATTAATGGCTTTAGCTCAAAAGTAATTTGGTAAGGAATACTCATTGAGCATTGTCCTAGCCATCTCTACCAAAGTTCTATTTTTCCTTTCTACAACACCATTTTGTTGTGGTGTTCTAAGAGTTGAAAAATTATGAAAAATTTCATTCTCTAAACAATAATTTTCAAATGATTCATTTTGAAATTCTTTTCCATGGTCACTTCTAATAGAAGTTATGAAGTAACCTTTTTCATTTGAAATTCTTTT
>CATIWR010497488.1:0-14726 GCA_949677035.1 Omphalea diandra | reverse complement strand
TCTCTACAACACCATTTTGTTATGGTGTTCTAGGAGTTAAAAAATTATGAAAAACTCCATTCTCCAAATGACTTATTTTGAAATTCCTTTTCATGGTCACTTCTAATAGAAGATATGAAGTAACCTTTTTCATTTTGAACCTTTTTTGCAAAACTTTTAAAAGCAACAAATGAATTATTCTAATGAGCTAAAAAAGATACCCAAGTAAACCTAAAGTAGTCATCTACAAGGACTAGTGCATAGTGTTTTCCACCTAGGCTAGCACTTCTAGTGGGTCTTATTAAGTCCATATTGATAAGTTGAAGAGGTCTAGTTGAACTTACAACATTTTTAGCTTTGTGAGAGGCATGGTGCTGCTTCCCTATTTGGCATGGACCGCATGTCATGTCTGTGGAAAAATTAAGCTTTGGACGTCCTTTCACTAGCTTTCCTTTAGATAGGATTTGAAGAAGATCCATGTTTGCATGTCCAAGCCTTTTATGCTACAACCAAGCTTCATTGCTTAAAGACATAAGATACTTAAAAGATTGGTTAGCCAAATTGTCCAAGTCAATTGAGTTGGTATTGCCTTTCCTTTCACCCTTGAAAATAACCTCATCATCCACTAAAGTGGTGACTTGGCATTCCCTAGGATCAAAGGTGACTTTGTTACCTTTGTCACACAATTGACTTAGACTTAACAAATTATGTTGTAAGCCACTAACTAAAAGAACCTTATCAATTAAAGAGCACTCATTCTTACCAATGGTTTTAATGACAATTTCCTTACCCTTGGTATTGTTACCAAATGTGACATCTCTATCTTCTTTTTCTTTCAATGTTATGAATAGTCTTCTATTTCCTGTCATGTGTTTGGAACATCCACTATCCACATGCCAATTACTTGATTTGGTGGTTGCCATATTCCCCTACACAATAATAGTAAGTTACCTTTTCTTAGGTACCCAAGCATACTTGGGTCATTGGGGTTTTAAGATGAATGGTCCTCTAATTTAAAGTCAGCCTTCCAAATATAGCGATGAATATTAATATGTCCAAATCTCATACAATAATGGCATTGGAGTTTAGACTTAGGAGCCTTTCACCTATGAACAAATTTAGTATGAGTATGAGGCCTTCTCATTTCTTGGTTATGTGAATGCATGCATGAACATAAATGATGAGTAGGAGTAGAGAGTTTTTTTATGAGAGTGACCATGCTTTTTGTTGTACATATAGGCATGGTTAGCTCTTTGAGTCTTTGATCTAGAGTTTGGGAGACCCTTTCTTTTGCCCTTAAGGTTAGGAGGCTTAGTGCTAGGAGCACTTTTCTTCCCAATTACCTCAATGCTTGATCTTTGAGGTTCTGAAGATCTAACAAATGTGGTTTGAGATTATAAGGAGGCTCCATTGAAGCCTAGACTATGTCTAATTAGTGGAGGTCTTTGTGATACAATCAATGTATCCAAGGCTTCTTTTCTTTTATGGAACTTGGAGATGGAGCTTCTAAGCTCAATGACTTCTCATTTTAGAGTGTCATTCTACTTTCTAAGTGAAGTTATAGAAGAAGATGAAAGAGAAAGACTATCCACTAATTTTTTGAGCTCATCATTAGATGCTCTCAATTCTCTTACAATGTCATTAAGGGATTTATAATCATCCTCTAGCTTTTGACACTTTCTTTTGTAAGATTTCATTTGTGACTTGTATTTGTCACATCTCATGGTTAAAAACTCTAGAAGCTCTTCATCTATCTCATCAAATTAAAAATCAGAATGAGAATGAGAAGAAGTACTTGCCTCATTACTTGAGTTGTCATCCCAAGTGACTGGAAAACTCATTTTCTTCTCCTTGTTCCATCTCTTCTTCTTTTTTAATTTGGGACACTCATACTTGATGTGGCCTTACTTGCCATATTTATTGCAAGTGACTTCATTGGATTTCTCTCTTGGATTAGGAGTTATCTTCTTGAAGCATTTTCTTTCTTTTCTTCTCTTGATCAACTCCTTTGTCCTTCTATAGAGCATTGCTAGCTCTTTTTCTTCCTTGTCACTTTCTTCATCACTTGAGGTGATTTCTATCTCCTTTTCCTTTGTTGAAGACTTAAAAGCCAGAGTTTTTCTTTTATTTTCTTGTTTACCTCCTTGGCCTCTTAGCTTATTCATTTGTTCATCCTTTTGCAAGGCCAACTCATGAGTCAAGAGTTTGCCTATCAACACGTCAGTTGGAACCATTCCAATCTCCATATTGGACTCTTGTATGCTGTAAACTCTAGCACCAAATTTATCTAGAGGAAAAGTTTTGAGGATTTTTGTGTTTACCTCATAGTTGGTAAGAGCTCTTCCAAATTTCTTCATGTTGGTGACAATGGACAAGAGCCTATTTATCGTTTCTGTGATGCTCTCATTGTCCTTCATCATGAAGAGTTCCCATTCGATGGCATACATCTCCAAATGGCTTGATTTGACTAGAGTTGTGCCTTCATGATAGTTTTTTAAAGTTTTCTAAATGACGTATACAGTTTGACAATGTTGCACTTTTCCAATCTCTTCTCTATAGAGAGAGATTAGAAGAATGGTCATTGCTCTCTTGTTTTTGCCATTTGATCTTCGGTAAGGTTCAACCCATTCTTTTCTTAGGATAAGTTCTTTAATTCTATCCACTACTTTAGTGGGTGGCTTCCATTCTTTGACAACCACATCCCAAAGATCCACCACATATGTGTCAAGGTAGATTTCCATTCTATACTTCCAATGAGTATAGTCAGAACCGTCCAAGTAAGGCTTAGGTGTGAGTGGATTCCCTATTGTTCCATGATCTTTTACTCACCAATAAAGGTTTGTTTGAGTGTTTTGGCTCTGATACCACTTGTTGGCCTTAAGTACCAAGAAAGGGGGGGGTTGAATTTGTGTATAAAACTAAAACAAGCAGATAGGGAAGAGAATGAGCAGAAAATAGACAAAGATTTATAATGGTTCGGTTATAATTGACGCTACGTCCACTCCCTAATTCTTAGGAATTGGGTGTTTTACTATCTACTAATGGTGTTTTCAAATTCACATCGAACTTTTACACTAATGTTTTGAAGGCTCACACAATAACCTTTACACTTGTGTTTTTGAGGCTCACACAAAAACCTTTACACTTGTGTTTTTACAGGCTCACACAACAACCTCTCTTAGTGTTTTTACAGGTTCAAACTACAACCTATACAAAATGGTGTTTATGCTCACACCAAACAATCTCTAAAAGAATATAAAAGATTGAGTAGCAAAATTACAAGAGTTTGGTTACAAAGTTATCAATTCTCTTTTATTTACATCTGTTTGGTGAGGTATTTATAGCCTTTACCTACCAAAGAGATGTTGCAATAAAATTGGTGTAAAATCTTCAAGGTATGCTAGACAGATTC
This sequence comes from Omphalea diandra, assembly GCA_949677035.1. Classification (NCBI taxonomy): domain Eukaryota; kingdom Viridiplantae; phylum Streptophyta; class Magnoliopsida; order Malpighiales; family Euphorbiaceae; genus Omphalea; species Omphalea diandra. The sequence goes on along the minus strand of CATIWR010497488.1, from coordinate 11,335 downwards.
TGTATTAATTGTTTGTCAGTCTGAAGTCGCGGCCGCTACTGCTTATTCGCGATCGCAAATTCCAAATTTTCATACGGGAGCCAAAACTTGCGGTGGAAAACCCCGTTTGTGTCTAACGGCTAGTCCACACATCTTCTTGCTAATGGTTCACTAGAAAAATATAGTCATTGCGTTTCTTCTGCTAACAAAAGTAGCAGTCGCGAATTTCTTTATACAAGTCGCGACTTAAGACGTGAATTCCTCTATCAGAAATTGCATCTTCCACTTCACAAATCACGATCACTACCAGCAAGTTGCCTTCACATTTTTTGTCTTTCAACGGTCACCTAGGACATTTTTCAAGCTCTGGTTGTGGACTTGTTTCCCTCTTAAAGCTTTTTGAAAATTGTGGTCGCTACTATGACGTGACATAGACTACGAATCAGTCTGTCATTTTTGGACTCCTTCTTTTGGGTGAGTCGCAGTTGAGAATGGCTTCGCGATTTCGCCTGTCTAATTTCTAGCACATCTTTCATGGATCGTGGTTACGAATCTGAGATTGCGCATGTGATTTACAAGTCAACTTGGAGTTTAAGAGCTCTACCCAACTTCACTTGAAGATCCTATTAATTTTTGTAAAACAACACTTAAATAAACCATTAATAATGATCAATCTCTTTTATCAAGATCAAAAGAGTTCCTAGACTTAGGATTAATCCTCCTAGTCCAGCATAAATTTTATCCGTAACTACTCTAAAATACAAAAATCTAAACCCTAACACATTCAATCAAGGATCGAAGGTGGTTCCCTAAGTTTGGTGATATTCATTTACATACTATCCTTGTCATTTTTTGAGGATTAAACATATCAACTCAGTCAAAAAAAGTGTATTAGCACTTTTTCATCCATCTCATTGCTAAGATGACAAAGCACAAATGCTATTGCATGAAAATCTAGCACATTGGATTGGACTAAGTGGGAAAACTTAATTATGATACTAAGTTCATCATCATTTTGCACAACCTTAAAGTAATTAAGTTAACAGTTGAATGGCTGATTTTTCCCCCCTTCCTTTTAGTAATTATTGATTATTGATTACATAAAAGAAAACGTGCTAACTTCAAATCTACATTGATATTTTAGGTTGTGAATATGTATTTTAAAATATTTTATTCGTTTTAAAAAATTAAACCATAAAGAACAAACATTATAAGAAATAGATAATTTACCAAGAATATTCTTTTATCAACAACTATTACTAGAATTTCAACAAAATGGAAATGGAATGAAGATTATAAATACTTCAAGTAATTCAAAATATACTAGGAACAAATTAATTGTAGAAATTAGGAATAGTGCTAAAAATTAATGCAAAATTTTAGCTATAAATTAGTAATGAAACTGTGATAGCTTTTAACAAAAAAAATTTTCCATTGTTAAATTATGGTGGAAACTATACATCATAAAAGAGAGAAAAGAAAGTAATAATAAACTTATATGTAATTAGTAATAAATTATAAATTTGTTATTAATTAGTAATAAAAATTTAAACTCTTTATCAAATAGAAAATTAAATAGAATTAAATTATTTTGAATAAAACTAATTAATATTGAAAAGCTACAATGAATCAAACTTATTTTATATCTTTTTTTTTTATCATATTTCAAGTTTAATTTTAAAGAATTTAATTTTGGCTCAATAAATCCTCAATCCAAATGGATCCAAGCTTAATTCTAGTTGATATGTTAATGTATCAAAAATTAAATCTTACTGAACAAATTAGGATAAAATTTTCAATCTAAATTTAAAGAATTGTAAAGCAAAAATCAATATCCCGGACATATCAATTCAAGGAAATAAAGAGGAAACACAACTGAATTCCATAAAATAAGGAAAAGGTTGTATTGTCTAAAGAAAATCACAATTTAAAACTCATATTAGGTTCATCATACCCAAGTGTCTAACTAACTTTGTTCAGAATGGAATTACTAGCCAAAATCAACATAAAGAGAAAATAAAATGGAAAAGTTTTCATGATAAAACCTTTGTGCCCTTTAATTCTATTCAAGGTTGATGGATGACCAATAATTCTTCTCTTTTGGACAGTTTCTTTTCCAAAAACAAAATAAACAAAACAAAATGTTTTCCTTAGAATTCTCCTCTTCTATTTATAATTTCTTATTCCCCCTCAACATAGGAAAAAATATCCCCCTCCTCCATTTAGGAAAATAATAAATTCTCTTTTAGGAAAGGACTCGGTGAGCTTTCCAAATACTACACGGATCCTTCCTCAATTATATTAGGAAATGACTGAAATTATGTCTGAAAAATATCAGAACAGGTCCCTGATTCTTCAAATTTTTGTTTGATCCCTGAACTTTTGAAACTACACAATTTCACCTAGAAAACTCTCATAATTCATCAATCAGCTCCAATTTTCAAGATTTCCTATAAAATTACAAAATACAAGCCAAAAGTGAGACATCATCCGGTAGTTTATTTCCAAATTATACTCAATTAATAATAAAACTAATCCTAAAATACTAAAAATAAAGAACTATCAATAAGCTTTGTGTAACAAAGGAAGATGGTGGTCATGGATTTCGTAGCTTAAAAGAATTTAATTTGGCCATGCTTGCCAAGTAGTATTGTCGCCTTTTGACAAACAATTCTTCACTGATAACTAGAGTTCTTAGGGTAAAATATTTCTCAAATTCTAGTTTATTGCATGTGCAAGTCAGTCGTCGTCCTAGATATAGCTAGAGAAGATTGATTATAGCTATCCCTTTACTTCAAAAAGGTCTCTATTCATGTGTTGGTAATGGAACATCAATTTTTGTCTCATATGATGCCTGGATTCCAATGTCATCTTCTTTAAAACTAGTGGCCCCTAGTATTGGTTTACCAAGGGATATGAAGGTGGTTGATTTGATTATAAACAATTGTTGGAATTTTGATTTCATTAACTATACTTTTTTCCTACATGATGCAAAGTTAATCTTGTCAATTCCATTATGCCTTAGGGGCATGAATGATAGGCTTGCTTGCTACTTTACTAAGGATGAGAATTATACTATCAAGTCAATATACAAAGTGGCAATGGTAGGAACTTCTCATTCTGTAGCATCAGGTAGCACTGCCTCCACATTATGGCGTAATATTTGGGACCTTCAAATGCAGCCTAAACAGTTGATTTTTATGTGATGACTTTGTAAGGGCTTTCTCCCTAATAAATCTAACTTGCTTAAAAAAAATATTTTCATACATAATAGTTATGTATTTTATCAACAGTTTAAAGAGAATGAGTTGCATATTTTCTTGCATTGTGATTATGCAAAATGTTTTTGGCTTGCCTCACCATGTAGCTCTTATATTTTCAATATTCCAACTATTTCTATAGAGCAATGGATTTCTAACCTGCTCAGTATGTTGGACAACATATTATATGTTATCTTTGCTACTTTGTTTGACTCTCTATAGTGGACTCGTAATCATAAATTATGAAATAATATTGAGTGTGTACCCAACGATGTTCTTCAGCATGCAATAGTGAGTTTCCCTCAATTTGAGCAAGTGTCCTAGATGAAGAAATCATCGTATGTAGTGTTTGTTACTGTTGATAGGGTGGACTATATCTCTCACTGGTTGAAGCCACCTATGGGTTCTTGTAGGACTAGGTTGGTCAAATTTTAGTCAAAACTCTCTTTTGATCTTGACAATATAGATTGATATGTTCTAACATCTTTTTTAAGTGTTGATTTTGCAATTTTTTAAGATAGGTATGCATTCAAAATCGAATGAAATTATAAGTCTTAAGGTTTATGAAAGACATCCCAATTCGCAGCTAAGGACTTCAAATTTGTGACCACGACCTTATAAGAAGAATGGATAACTTTGGTCTAGAAAGATTTATGGAGCAAATCGCTACCGCAATCTAAGTAAGAAAGTTATAAAGACCAAACAGGTGGATTAGTGATAAGCATGGCATTAGGAATTACGATTGTGACCTTTGTAGTTGTATAGAGGGAACTGAGTCCACAACTAGAGCTTGCTAGGTGTCTAAGATAACCGTTGGCATATCAACAATTACAAGGGTGAAATGGCCTTCAAAACTATGACCTACTGAAATAATTTCTCCTTATCAAACAGAAAGATTTGCGGTGCTAGTTGTGTCCAAGAAGAAATTAACTCGAGACCATGACTTTTGGGTAGTTAGAAGAACACAACAACTATTTTTCTCAGAAGACCAATAATAACATGCCACGTGGACAAGCTGTTAGATACAAACGGGGTTCTCTACCGCGATTTCAACTTTTTTAACGCAAGATGGGAAATCACGACCATGACTTACCAGTCACGACTGTAAAATTAGTCTGACATGCATTTAATGCAAGATCTGCCTAGCTTGCCTAAGAGATATAGACATAGTTTCTTAGTATCATCTCTTTGATGGTTGGGGGCTATAAATACACCACCAAACAGACATAAATGCAAGAGAATGGCATTGAATATAGCCAAACTCTTGCAATTTGTTTCTTAACCTTTAATTCTTTGTATGTGAGTTGATATTATTAGGTGTAAGCATTAAACATCATTGTAATTGGGTTTGAGAGTTAGCATAGCTGTAAAACTCTTGTAATAGGTTAAGTGTGAGCCTTTAGAAAATAATTGAGAGGTTTTGTATGAGCTTTAAAACACAAGTTGTAAGGTTTTATGTGAGCCATAAAATGCAAAGTGTACAAGTTTTGTGTGATCTTGGAAACACCATTTAATGTTAGTGGAACACCCAATTGTGAAAAATTGAGGAGTGGATGTAAGGTTCATTAATATTTGATCCACTATAAAATATTGTGTTCACTTCTTCTCCTACTTTTTGAATTCTCATATTTTTCACATTTCCTACAAATTTTTAAATTCTTCACCAATTCAACCCCCTTTGTTGGACTACGATGGTTAATCCTAAGTCTTGGACCTCTTTTGATCTTGAAAAAGGAGATTGATCAATTCTAATGTTTTAATTAAGTGTTGTTTTGCAGTTTTTAGCTAGTCTCTAAATTGGAAGTTGGATGAAATCCATAATCTCTATAGAAAGCAAAGTGTCTCCTAATTTGCGACAACAACTTCAAATATTGCGTCTGTGACTAGACTAAGGCAGGTTTAAAAATTAGACAGGCAAATTCACAGGCCACTTCTTTATCATGACCCATCTAAAGATGGGAGTGCCAAAGTCATAGACGAATTCGCAGTGTGTGTCATGTCTCAGTCGCAACTGCGAATTTCAAACTAACTCAAGAGGGAATCAAGTCCATAACTACAGCATGACAAGTGTCCCAGGCGATCGTTTGAAGACAAAAATTATTATGGCAACTTGTGGGTAGTGATCGAAAATCATGAAAAAGAAGATGAATATTTTGACAGACGAATTTGAGTCTTAAGTCGTGCCCTGTATAAGAAAAATTACGACTGCTGTATGGGGAAAGCAATGAGAAGATGACACACGGACTAGCCGTTAGACACAACAGGGATTTTCAATGCATTTTTACGTTCTCGTATCGAAAATTGAAAAATCACGACTGCGAAAGAGTAGTAGCGACTGTGAATGAAGCCTGATAAGCATTTAATGCAAAATCTGTCTAGCATACTTTGGAGATTTGCTACCAGTTTTAATGCAACGTCTCTTTGGTGGGTAAAGGCTATAAATACCTCACCGAAAAAATGTAAATGAAAGAGAATTCATTAATTTGTAACCCAAACTCTTGTAATTTTGCTACTCAATCTTTTCTATTCTTTAAAACTCTTGCAATTTTGCTACTAAATCTTTCCTATTCTTTAAGTGATTGTTTGGTGTGAGCATAAACACCATTTATAAAGGTTGTAATGTGAGCCTATAAAAACACTAAAGAGAGGTTATTGTGAGAGCCTTAAAAGCACAAGTGTAAAGGTTGTTGTGTGAGCCTCAAAAGCACAAGTGTAAAAGTTGTTGTGTGAGCCTTGAAAACACAAGTGTAAAAGTTAGGTGTGAGCTTAGAAACATCATTTAAAGATAGTGGAACACCCAATTGCAGAGAATTAGAAAGTAGACATAGGGTCGATTATACCCAAACCACTATAATTCTTATGTCTCTCTTCCACTCATTTTCCTTCTTACATTAATGTTTTAATTTTTATACACTAATTCAACCCCTCTTTCTTGGTGCCTAGGGCCAACATGTGGTATCAGAGCCAAGCCTCACATTCTAGCCTTAATTGGGTGAGAAAAGATCAATGGCACAAGAGGGAATCCATTCACACGTCAAGTCTCACTTTGATGGATCCGACTATACTCATTGAAAGTATAGAATGGAAATCTATCTTCCCATAAATCTGGTAGACCTTTGGGATGTGGTTGTCAAATAATGGAAGCCACTCACTAAGGTAGTAGATGGAATTAAAGAACTTATCCTAAGGGAAGAATGGGTTGAAGCTCACCAGATATCAAATGGCAAAAATAAGAAGGCAATGGTCATTCTTCTAAGCTCTCACTCTAGAGAAGAGATTGGAAAAGTGCAACATTGTCAAACAACACATGCCAATTGAAAGACACTTGAGAACTACCATGAAGGCACAACACTAGTTAAGTTAAGCTGGTTGGAGATGTACGTAACCGAATGTGAGCTATTCATGATGAAGGACAATGAAAGCATCACTAAAATGATGAATAGGCTCCTATCTATAGTCACCAATATGAAGAAATTTGGAAGGACTTTTACAAACTATGAGGTAAACAAAAAAATCCTCAAACTCTTCATTTAGATAAATTTGGTGCTAGAGTGTGCAGCATCCAAGAGTCCAATCAAGAGATTGAGAAGGTGCCAACAGACGTGTTGATAGGCAAACTCTTAACTCATGAGATGGTCTTACAAAAAATGAGCAAATAAAGAAGCTAAGAGGCAAGGAGATAAATCAGAAAAAGAAGGAAGAACCCTGGCTCTTAAATCCTCAACAAAGGAGAATGAGGTAAAAATTATCTCAAGTGATAAAGAAAGTGACAAGAAAGAAGAGGCGTTAGCAATGCTCTCAAGGAGAAAAAAGGACTTGATCAAAAGAAGAAAAGAAAGAAAAGGTTTCAAGAAGACAACTCCTAGTCCAAAAGAAAAATCCAACGATGTCACTTACTATGAATGTGGCAAACAAAGTCACATCAAGTATGAGTGTCCCAAATTGAAGAAGAAGAAGAGATGGGACAAAGAGAAGGAGAAGAGCTTTTCAGCCACTTAGGATGATAGTTGAAGTGAAGAAGAGGAAGAAGGAGAAGTCGTCAATATTTGTTTCATGGCACAAGAAGATTCTACTAATGAGGTAAGTACTTCTTCTCATTTTAATTATGATTTTGAATTTGATGAGATTGATGAAGAACTTCTAGAGGCTCTAACTATGAGATGTGACAAATACAAGTCACAAATGAAATCTTATAAAAGAAAATATCAAAAATTAAAGGATGATTATAAATTCCTCAATGACATTATAAGAGAATTGAGAGCATCTAATGATGAGCTTAAAAAATCTATGGATAGTCTTTCTACATCATTTTCTTTAATGGCTTCACTAAGAAAGAAGAATGACGCTCTAAAGGGAGAAGTCATTGAGCTTAAAAGCTCAATCTCCAAATTCCATAAAGGAAAAGAAGCCTTGGACACATTGATTGTGTCACAAAGACTACCACTAATTAGAGATGGTCTAGGCTTTCATAGAGCCTCCACATCATCTCAAACCATATTTGTTAAATATTCAGAACCTCAAACCTCAAAGGTTGAGGTAATTGGGAAGAAAAGTGCTCCTAGAACTAAGCCTTCAACGCCTAAGGGCAAAGGCAAGGTGCCCCCAAACTTTAGAGCCAAGACTCAAAGAGCTAACCATGCCTACATGTACAACAAACAACATGGTCATTCTCATAAGAAACTCTCTACTCCTACTCATCATATATGTACATGCATGCATTCACATGGTCAAGGTATAAGAAGGCCTCCTACTCATACTAAACATGTGCATAAAAGAAAGACTCCCAAGTCTAAACTCCAATGTCATTGTTGCATGAGATTTGGACACATCAATATTCATTGCTATATTAGGAAGGCTCACCTCAAACTAAAGGACCCTTCAAATCCTAACCCCTTAGGACCTAAGTATGCTTGGGTACCTAAGAAAAGGTAACTTACTTTTGTTATGTAGGGGAGTGTGGCAACCACCAAATCAAGCAATTAGCATGTGGATAGTGAATGTTCCAAGCATATGACTGAAAATAGAAAGTTATTCACGACATTGAAAGAAAAAAAAGGTGGAGATGTCACATTTGGTAACAATGCCAAGGGTAAGGTAATTGGCATTAGAACCATTGGTAAGAATGGTTGCTCTTTAATTGATAATGTTCTTTAGTAGGTGGCTTACAACATAATTTGTTGAGTGTAAGTCAATTGTGTGACAAAGGTAACAAAGTCACCTTTGATCCTAAGGAATGCCGAGTCACCACTTTAGTGAATGATGAGGTGACTTTCAAGGGTGAAAGGAAAGACAATACCTGCTCAAATAACTTAGACAATTTGGCTAACCAATCTTTTAAGCGTCTTATGTCTTTCAACAATAAAGCTTGGTGGTGGCATAAAAGACTTAGACATGCAAGCATGGATCTTCTTCGAAACCTATCTAAAAGAAAGTTAGTGGAAGGACTTCCCAAGGTAAATTTTTTCAAAGACAAGACATGTGGTCCTTGCCAAATGGGAAAGCAACACCATGCCTCTTACAAAGCCAAAAATGTTGTAAGTTCAACTATACCCCCTTCAACTTATTCATATGGACTTGATAGGACCCACTAGAAGTGCTAGCTTAAGTGGAAAACATTATGCACTAGTCCTAGTATATGACTACTCTAGGTTTACTTGGGTATCTTTTCTAGCTCATAAGAATGATTCCTTTGATGTTGTCAAAAGCTTTGCAAAAAGGGTTCAAAATGAAAAAGGTTACTTCTTATCTTATATTGAAAGTGATCATGGAAAGGAATCATTTGAAAATTATTGTTTGGAGAATGGAGTTTTTCATAATTTTTCAATTCCTAGAACACCACAACAAAATGGTGTTGTAGAGAGAAAAAAATAGAACACTAGTGGAAATGGCTAGGATAATGCTCGATAAGTATTCTTTACCAAATTACTTTTAGGCCGAAGCCATTAACACTGCATGTTATATTGCAAATAGAGTTTTTAAAAAACTCATTCTCAATAAAACATCTTATGAGTTATAAAATGGTAGAAAACCCAAGATATCATACCATAGAGTATTTGGATGTAAGTACTATATTTTGAACACCAGGGATAATCTTGGGAAATTTTATTCAAAAACTAACGAAGGTATCTTCTTAGGATATTCCACCTTAAGTAAGGCATATAGAGTCTTTAACAAAAGTTTTATGGTAGTTAAAGAGTCTATGAATGTTGTTTTTAATGAATATAGTAAACTTGATCTTGGAAAAGATATTTTTATTGATGATCTTGTAGGTGAATTTGAGAAGCTGGATTTGGAAAATTCTACAAGAAAAGAAGATAAAGAAGAAGGTGATTTATTAAAAGTAGATGAAGACCAACATCATCAACAATAAGTAAAGCCAAGCCAAGATCTACCCAAGGATTGGAGATTTTCCAAGTATCACCCAAAGGACTTGATCATTGGTGATACATCTAAGGGTGCAAGTACTAGATCTCAACTTAATCTTTTAGATAATAATCTTGCATTTGTTTCTCAGCTTGAGCTAAAATTAATTAATGAGGCTCTTGATGATAAGAGTTGGGTACTTGCTATGCAAGAGGAACTCAACCATTTTGAGAGAAATAAGGTATGGAAACTTGTCTGTAGGCTTAAAGAACACCCAATTATATGTTGTAAGTGGGTGTTTAGGAATAAGTTAGACGAACAAGGTTTCATTACTAGAAACAAAGTTAGATTGGTTGCTAAGGGATACAACCAAGAGGAAGGCATAGATTATGATGAAACCTTTGCCCCCGTAGCAAGATTAGAGGCCATTAGGATTTTTTAGCCTTTGCATGTCATATGAATTTTAAACTTTTTCAAATGGATGTGAAAGGTGCATTTTTGAATGGAATCATTGAGGAGGAAGTCTATGTTAAACAACCTCCTGGTTTTGAGTCACATTGTTTTCAAATCATGTTTTTAAATTGAACAAAGCCTTATATGGTTTGAAACAAGCTCCAAGAGCTTGGTATGAAAGGCTTAGTTCATATCTCTTGAAAAATGATTTTGAAAAAGGAAAGGTGGACACCACACTTTTTGTTAAAAAGCACAAACATGACATATTAATTGTTCAAATCTATGTTGATGATATCATTTTTGGTGCTACTAATGAATCTCTTTGTGCTGATTTTGCTAAGTGTATGACTAGGGAATTTGAAATGAACATGATGGGAGAGCTCAAGTTCTGTCTCGGTCTATGAATCAAGCAATCTAAGGAAGGGATCTTCATTAACCAAGCCAAATACACAAGGGAGATACTCAAGAAATTTGGCATGGATGATTACAAGGTAGCTAAAACTCCAATGAGTGGTACCATCAAACTAGATAAGGATGAATCGGGCAAGACGGTAGATGAAAAGAGATATCGAGGTATGATCGGATCTCTGCTTTATCTTACTGCTCCTAGGCTAAATATCATGTTTAGTGTTTGTATGCGTGCTAGGTTTCAAACCTCTCCTAAAGAGTCTCATTTGAATGTTATTAAGAGGATTTTTAAATATTTGCATGGCATAATTTACTTAGGGTTATGGTATCCTAGGGATTCTTTCTTTAGTCTCATAGGATATTCGAATGCGGATTATGCGGGTAGCTTATTAGATAGAAAAAGCACTTTTGAGACTTGCCAATTTATAGGAGAATGTCTAGTTTCTTGGTTTAGTAAAAAGCAAGTGTTGGTTGCCTTATCCACCGCGGAAGCCGAGTATATTGTTACGGGTTGTTGTTGCACCTAAGTCCTTTGGATGAAACAACAATTGAAGGATTTTGGCAAAGTGATTGATCACATTCCTATTAAATGTGATAACACAAGTGCTATTAATCTCTCTAAGAATCTCATCCAACACTCTAGGAGCAAACACATAGATATTAGACATCATTTTCTTAGAGATCATGTGACATCCCATTTTAAATCATCATTAATTCCCTAAGTCTATCCATTATTGTTAAAAGACCTTAATTCAATTATCATTTATTTATCATATTTTTTTTTTCACACAATGTCTCTTGTTCACAACATAGTCACTATTTACAATAAATTATACATGACTAAACCAGCTGGAATACTATTAGACTGCATA
>CATIWR010497484.1:0-62764 GCA_949677035.1 Omphalea diandra | reverse complement strand
AAAATTAAAAGTTCTTAAATCATAAGCTCTGATACCATATGTAATTCTTAAAGAGAAAAATCAAATTAACTTAATGATTAAGTAATCATAAAAACTTGAGCATACAATTCTCACAATTAAAAAATATGTAACACATGTCATTTAATGAAATTTACATGTTGTAAATCTTAAGGATGAATTAATTTCTCTTCATAATCTTTTGTTGATGACTTTCTGATAGTTTAAACTAATGATTGTAAATATAAACCCTAACGATTGAAGAAAAGATTAATTTATATATTTTATAATTTAGTCTGACATGGCCATCAAATAGTTGAGTGAAATGTTAGAATTAATTATTATTATTATTATTATTATTATTATTATTATTATAGCTTATGGATTAATTAGTTAGCGCAATATTAGGTCATAATCTAACATCAAGTATAATACTTAATATTGAAAAGCCTCATAATTATTTCTCACTAAATAATGGTTGAAGCACTAAATAAAACTTAAATATTTTTCTAATTTTCAATTACTAGTAAATCTTTATCTTTCTATTTAGTTTGAATTGTAAAAAGAAATAAAAATAATATTGGCATATACTTTATACTCTACAAACTCAAGACTATGGCATTAAACCTAGGTATCAACAGTTTATATTAATCACTCATTTTTTTAATAGTTATATAACCATGCCTTATAAAATATAAGCCTGGTGAATTTTTTATTCTATAAAGGCCCTTGAAAATGTCAGAAAATACAAATTGATTTTAAATCTAAAAAAAATATATACTTGAAAATGTAAACCATTTCAATAAGATTAATGTTATTCAACAATAACAATATCATGAAAAAATAAAAGTGTCAAATGGATTGAGTTTGAATGAATGGATAGATTGAATTAATTTTGGATCATGTATGTTTAGGCGAATTCAAATTATATCACTTCGAGTTTGGACAATTCAACTAAATTATTGGATAAATATATATATATAAAAGAATCATTTTTAATTGATATTAATTGTTTTAAATGATTTTAAAACTAAGAGAAGTTCTAACATTATGATTGAATATTTGTGCTTATGGTTTACTCCAATATTTGCATGAAGGCAATGTTAACTCAAAAATATGAAGCCAAAAATATATCTCGAAGACACACATCATGGCCATTAGAAAAAAATGCTTGACCATTTAGATGCCTTTAAAGATGAAGGTAAATCATCGAAGGAGGATGATGTGTCTGCCAAAAGCATAAGATATTGGTTTGCTCATTTCATTTACTTTTAAAGATAGGGATAAAGTATATTAAGACAATAGAGTTAAGAATGCTAAAGGCAAAGAGTGCAAGGGTAGAAATGACAAAAGAAAGGAAAGACTAGTGAGCCTTAATGACTATATGCTCGAAACCAATAACTGTGAAAGATAAATAATGAGTGTTAAAATTGGATAATGAGCATGATAAAAGTCTTTAGGAAGTACCTTAACTTGGCTATTTGATTTGAAGGTGACTCAACAACCATGGAAGAATGATTTACAATTGTGAAAAATACTTAATAAACATGAAAGGATTCCAACTATTATTGTAAAACCCTTTAAGAAGCACCTTAACTAATCTATTTGATTTTGGGTCTCATCAATGATCATTGAAATAAATTCAATGACTATTAAGAAGTCATCAATGATTGTGGCAAAATCTTAATAAGCACTGCAAATAATCAATGATCATTGGAAAGAAATATTGCAACCCCAATGATCGTGGAAACATTTTGACGACCATTGCTAGAGTGTAACTAATAGTTTTTCTAAAGTTGACAAGAAATTCTTCTTGTATCTAATGGATAGTTTTGAGGAATATCTATATAAAAATCCTCATTTGAAGTCTCAAGTAAGAGATAATTTTTTAATGAATAAGCCTTTTATCATTTTATGAGCTTTAACCTTTGTATTTTTAGGTAGAGCTAGTTTTATGGAATTTGTAACTAACCTTGAGTTTGTGAGCTTAGGTCTCTCTTGAGCACTAAATGCCTACCATATAGCTTAGACATTTACAAAAGGTACAATTCTTAATAAAATAGTAAAGGTTAGTATTGTACTTTCAAAATACCAAGGGATGGATTTTGCCCTCTTGAGTCTTAGAAAAATCGAGTGTTATGATTTTTCTTAAGCCTTGAAAAAGGGAAATTATATTTGATCTTCAAAAGATAATGAAAACCCTAAATGTAAATTAGAGAGTGGATGTAAGCACTATTGATGAACCATTATAAATTTTTTATGTCAATTTTCTTCTATCTCTATCGCTTTTATTTTTAGTAGCAACTAATTCATCCCTTTGTTCGGGTTGCCATCCTTATCAAGGTTTAATAAGTGTTATTAAAGTCTCATCTCTTTTAAAGCTTAAGTATCAATGACAACATAAATAAGTATAGACCTGAAGGACAATTAATGGTAAGACCTTCATTCTTTAATGAAACTTACTATTAATACTAGAAGAGCATAATGGAATACTTCCTAAGGTTATAATATATTGAGTTAATAGAGAAATATAGAGAAGGGTATATACACTCCAATGAGGATACTTGTAGATTAAACTCAAATAAAGAAGGACATTAATAAATTATCAAAAAAGGAGAAAAAGCAAATGGCAAACAATGATAAGGTTATCCACATGCCCTTTTATGCCTTAAGCAAAAGTGAGTATAATAAAGTGAACATCAACATAATAGCCAAAAGAAACTTAGAAGGCCTTAGAGATAGTATATGAGAGTATGAACTAGGTAAAATAGAATAAGAAAGAAATTCTTATTTTTCAATATGAACCCTTCTTAATGAAGCTTAAAGAGAATATTTCTAAGATGTATAATTGCTTCCTCGAAATAGTTAGAGAAATGAAGGCTCTTGGAAAAACATTCACTAATGAAAAGCTTGTGAAAAAATTTTAATGTGTTTATTAAAAGAATGATTAGGCAAGGTCACATCCCTCAAAGATGATAATGATTTGAAGATCATGCCTTTGGATGAGCTATTAAAGAATGTCATTAATTATGACATAAATCTCAATAAAGAAACACTTTCCCATCGGAGGAAACAAAAAAAATAATAAAATAAGAGTTATGCTCAAGACTTCTTCAAAACCATAGAGCTCTGATGATGAAGAACTAGGTGGAAAAGTAATGCCTTTCATGATTGACTAATTTTGAAAAACACTTAGGAGAATGCCTTAAAGGAGAGGGAAAATTAAGCTTGAATAAATGAATGCCTTAAAGGAGAGGGAAAATTAAGCTTGAATAAATGGAATGCTATAGGTGTGGAAAACTTAGTCACATTGATTATAGCTCCTCTAAGTCAAGCCAATCCGAGAATGAGTCAAGAAGAACAAGGAGAGAAAGAGCCAATCTATGTTTTATGGCAATTAAAGAAATCTTTCCAAATAAGGTATGCTTTAATACTTTAGATAGTAATTCTAATAATGATGATTATCTAGAGCTTAAAAACATATTTATTGTTAACAATCTTGTAAAGCCCTTAAAATCCATCAATTATGATTTAGATAAAACGTTCGAAAGAAATAAATTTTGAAAGAAAAATTAATAAAATTAAAAAGAATTTTAAAATTTTAAAAAAGAAAAATTAGGGTTAGACAATATGGAGAATTTTCATGAAATCATGCCTTCTCAAAATGAGAGCATTAAAAAGAAAATTTTAAATTTTAAAAAGACTCTTTTACTTCCTTTACTAAAGGAAAAGAAAAAATAGATTTGATTTTAGTGTCCTAAAGATCTTTAAATATAAATATAGCTTAGGTTTACATTTTTCTAAAGCTCTATCTCTAAGCCTAAGTTTGTGAGAGTCTCTTTTAATGAAAGAATTCCTTCTCCTTCTTCATCTAGGACATACATACACAATTCAAAAATGTTCATGTACAT
Source organism: Omphalea diandra (assembly GCA_949677035.1). Classification (NCBI taxonomy): domain Eukaryota; kingdom Viridiplantae; phylum Streptophyta; class Magnoliopsida; order Malpighiales; family Euphorbiaceae; genus Omphalea; species Omphalea diandra. The sequence continues at coordinate 58,856 of CATIWR010497484.1, read as the reverse complement.
ATATTCATAGACCTAGAGCAAATCATGCTTATATTTGTAAGTTTTAAAGACCGAGGCCAAATAAAAATGCACTTGCTCCCTCTATTCCCAGGTCTTATGCCCATAAGCAGTCATTTCTACTTATATACCTAGAAGATCATTCATTTGGCAATCATTTTATTATGAAAATTTTGGTTATAAGATATACTTTTGCTATGTTAAGCTAAATGATGAGAATGTATTTATTCTGAATCTCACGAACCCAAAAAGAAATGAATACCAAAGAAAGTTTGATTTACAAGTTATAAAGCCCATCACTTAGTGCTTAAATTAACGAATTCAAATGGCTAATGGAGATTAATAAAAGAAAAATTAAAGACATATAGAGCTTCAAGGTGTTAGGTGATACTAACAATTCAATAAGTTGAGCTAAAGCTCTTTATTTGGTATTAAACTGGTAATGTATCCTTTATCCCCTCTTTGCTCTTAAATTTAGTTTAAATATATGCACATGTTAAGAGAGAGTTGTAAATACATGCACATGTTAGAGGGAGCTATATATTCACACATCTTAGCCATATATAACATTTTTTTTTAACTTTTTGGTTTTAGGAATTTTTTGTTTTTAGATTTTCGTCTATAGTTGACAATTGATATCTCATTGTGTGACTCTAAGATTTATTAAAGGGAGAATTTATTTAAGGGGAAATATCAAAAAAATTTTATAGCATATTTTTGGAATTTTTAGTTTTATTATTGTTTCCTTTTCTCAATTTTTTTAAAACTTGATATCAAGTCCACTTTTTTTTTTGTTGTACTTTATTTTGAATTCTTCTTGTCATGATAATAAAAAGGGAAAGAACTTTTGATATCGATAAAATATTACTTTATTTTATTTTTGTTTTATCAAGAATCTTGGTTTTTTCATCATTAAAAAAGGGAAATATTGTGGACCCTTGGGACACTATAGATCATTAAGACACTTATTGTCTCAACCTCTAGAGTCATTGATATTGATGTGCTTTGAATAATTTGAAAACTAAAAGAAGTTTTAACCTATGATTAAATGTTTGTGCTTATAGTCTTACCAATATTTATATAGGGATAGCATTGACTCCAAAAGAAAAAGGCAAAATCACACCTCAAAGATAATACTTTGAAAGATATGGCAAGACCAATGTGAAAGAATATCTGACTACTTAGATATTTTTAAAGATTAAGGTGAAACATCTAGGGAGGATGATGCGTACCAAAACCATGAAAATATTTGTGTGATCCCTTAATTTGCTTTAAAGACGGAGGTATAACATCTTAAGATAGTAGAACTTGAGCATGCTAAAGGCAAAGGTTGCAAAGGCAAAAATAAGAAGAGAAATATATGATTGGTAAGCTTCAATGATCATGGATATAAAACATATGAACATGAAAGAAAAATAACAAGCATTGAAAGTGGACAACGAATGTGTTAAAAGTCTTCAAGGAGTATCTTAACTCTTTTGCCTGATTTGAAGGTAATTCAATGATTATGAAAGGATTCCAATTTTAAAACCCTTCAAAAAACACTTTACTTACTCTGTCTGATTTTGGATATCATCAATAATCATAGAAAAAAATTAATGATTGTTGAATAGTCATCAAGGTTGTGGAAAAACCTTTACGAGTATTGATAGGTAAACTTCATGTTTGTTGCAAATAAGCATGATCATTGGAAAGAGACATTGGAATCGTAATGACCATATAGCAATTTCAATGATTATTATTAAAGTGTGATAACTAGTTTTTCTAAAGTTGATATAACATTTTTCTTGTGTCTACTAACTAGTTTTTGAGGAGTATTTATATAAAGACCCTGATTTGAAGCATCAAATAAGAGATAGATTTTTCATGGAAAAACTTTTATCATTCTACAAGTTTTAAACTTTATAGATTTTTCATGGAATTTTTTTTTATCATTGTATAAGTTTTAAACTTTATATTTTTGGGTAGAGCAAGTTTTTATATAATTTATAATTAATCTTGAGTTAGTATGAGTATATTTCTCTTGAATATTAAATTATATTTGCTATCTACTATAGAGGTTTAGACATTCACTAAAAGTACAATTGTTAGTAAAGTGGTATGTATTAGTATCATACCTTCAAAAATATCAAGGGGTATATTTTACACTCTGAGGTCTAAGACGAGAAGAGAGCTAAGGTTTTTTAGGTCTTATAAAATGGAGTTTGTATTTGATCATTGCAAAGATAGTAAAAGTTATGAGTATGATTTTGGGAGTGTATGTATGTATTGTTGATCGAATCACTATAAATTTTTTATGTTAATTTTCTTCTATTCATTTCACTTTTATTTTTAGTAGCAACTAATCACTCTCATTTTTAGGTTGTCATCCTTATCAAAGTTTAACAAATTTAAATTGAGTTAGTTAGACTAATCCATAAATCAAGTTGAGTAAGCTTTGAGTCAAAATATTTCGAGTCTCTTTAAAATTAATAATTTTTCAAGTGAATTTAGATTAAATTTTCAAATTGAAAAAATAAATTATCATCTTTATAATCCATGTAATAAAATAAAATCTTATTTTAATGATTATATATTCTCCAACAAAAAATATACATCTTTCACATAAATTATATAAAATCCCTAAAAAAGCAGTGAAGTGATTTGACATCACTACCAACATAGCAGATGAACTTGAGAATTGCAACGAGGTTATGCGACCCATTGCTAAAACGGCAAAGAATAAAATTACGTGTGACTTGTATTTATTTTTTGATATTGAGATATGATTAGATAGAAATAAAAGAAATTAAAAATATTATAAAAAGTAAATAATTAATACTCACTGTTATTATCAAAACTGCATTTAGCTGTTTAAAAATTAATAAAAATGAAAATAAATGAAAATATTTTTTAAAAAATAAATAAACAATGAAAAATTATATATTTAAAAAATGAGAGTTAAACAGAGTCTAATACGATAATTGTTATTATTAAAGTCTTATTTATTATTTAAAAATTATGAATATAAAAATAAACTAAAAAATACAAAATTATTAAACATCAAATAAAAAAATTTATATTATTTTTTTTAGACTTATAAAATAAAACTACACTATTAAGTACAACGGAAATACATATCATTATTTAAAGGGAAATCCGCCCCTAGTTGAAGGTGTGAGCTTGTTTAGAAATTGTGTACTAAATTAGTTGTCCATGCCATATTTTGGGTGCATTGGATTTCTTTATTAAATATCAAGAAATTGTTGATGGGTTTAGTCAGTTTAAAGAGTGATAATTTGAAAATTACTTTTGTTACAAATGATCAAAGGAGAATAGCTTCATCTCCATTGCGTGTTATTTATAAAAGCACTGTCGAAACAATTGATCACATCTTTCTAAGTGCCTATTATCCTTCATCTCCATTGCGTGTTATTTATACTGCATCTCTATTATCCTTCAGTACTTGGTGGTGCGACTTATTGGCAAAAGTACCTGCGAATGATAAAATGTTGGTTGCTAGTAAGACGGCCATCCTTTATTGGTCTATTTGGAAGAGTAGAAATCTGTTCATATTCTAGGATATCAAACCTGACCCTCTTAAAATTGTGTCATCTGCATCTAAACTTTTTTCAAAACTCAATCAAGTAGTGGAAAAGCATGGGTCTCTCCACCTGCAAACTCAACCAGCAATAAAGCCTCACGGGTGGTCATTTCTCCTTATGGAGCGAATAAATTTAACTCTGATGCATGTTTTGTCAAAGCTCTAGCCTAGCAGATATTGTTGCTGTTTATAGAAGTGCTCAAGGTAAGCTTATTGATGGGGCGGCTTGGAGGAAGGAAGTTCGCTCTCCTTTAATTGGCGAAGTGAAGACGCTAGCAGCTATTCGTTTGGTTCTTACATTAAAGGCTCCCCATTGTCTTTTTGAATCAGATTGCTCTTTGCTGGTAGAAGTAATCCAATCTGAGGGTCATAATTATTGCTGGGAAATTGCAGTTTTGGTCGATAAAATGTTAGATCTGTTATCTTACATACCTGTGTTTTCTATTTGTTACATTCCAAGAAAGTGTAATGTGGTGGCAGATCGGGTAGCTTCTACTACTATAAAACTCTCTTCTTGTACACTGGGTTTCTAATAATCCTTTCGAACTAGAAACTCTTCTGTCCATTTGATATAATATATATTTGCAGTTTGCTCAAAAGAGATTATGGTATATTTATGCACTTTTACAACTCCAAATATAAAACAAATATTTCTGATCGAAAAACATTTATATAAACGATAAAAATAAAAATTTTATATGATAAATCAATCATATGTATCCAATTATTTTATTGCTTCAACATTACTTTTTATTCAAAAGTGTGCGTGTGTGTGTGTATATATATATATATATATATAGGTTGATATAAAGCATGTCATTGTGAAAATTTGATTGAGATATAAAAACTAAAAGAGTTTTTATTTTATAATTATCGATTTTTAATGAATTTTGTGCGTAAAAAATTGATTTTAAAATAATTTAATATTTAAAAATTTTACTAACTTATATTTTTCTACTAAGAAAATTTATATTAAAAAAATTATATAATCACTTATGAAAAAAAAATTTCTAATATTCTTATCTCAAAAATCAAATTTTCATAATAATAATGTCAAATGCTCGTGATATACTAAATGTAGACAAATTAAGTCCTAATATCAAAACGATTTTAAGCTTTCATCTTTTTGCATGAAAAATAATACATCATTTCTCATAATAATATCCTTTTCACATTTTCAAGTGAGAAGAAAATTTTGTGTTTATAAACAAAATATATAATCTATTTGTGATGGCGCCTTTGATCTCCAAGTTGGCTAATAACCTATATAAGGGATGAACAAACATGAGTTTAGGATGACTGTATCCTTCACAGTCACTCTAATAGTTAAGCTAGTAAAGAGAGCTTGAACGCATAGAGAACTTAGAGAATGAAATCTTGAGAGTAAGCAATAATGAAAAACTCTTAGCAAAAACATACCTCAAAAGTGTAGGGAAGACGGTTATTTATACCTTAGTTGCTTCTTGATTCTTCCTAATGGTGCCAAAAATAGTATTTGTTGACCTTGTCCTCATTATTTTGAGATATCTAGAAAAATATATACTATGTAACAGCCTAATATTTTTTGAATGTTATTTGTTCTTTGTCTTGTAGTGAATTCTCTAAACAGTGTGGGCGTTCGACTATCCAGTGTTCCTCCTTTAACTATTTGTTCCCTCTATGTTCAATTCTGAAAGGTTGATTCATGTGGGGAACTTGTATTTTTATAAGGAATATGTCATCTACTTGAAGGACAAATGTCCTTTCTAAGGGTGTTTAATTATCTAACAACTATCAATAGCCCTTTACCCTGAACTATTATTTTACTAGTATTTATGTCAAATTGGTTTTTGTTGCAAATGGGGACTTAGCCTTAAGGTCCTTTTAGCTCAAAGAGTGCGTGCCTCAAATGAATATTGAGTTCTAGAGCCTTTCGACTTTCTTACTGCTTCAGCTATCCTGCTACCTCGATTATCTGATTTTTTGAGATTTTTGAAATGGATTGTTGGTTTTTATAGTTATTAAGGGCACAACTCTTGATATTTTTACTCATCAAGAGAAGGTATTCCTAGTTTTTTTTTTCTACTTTTGTAATTTTGCAAAATTTCTATTGAATTTGCTTCTTTTCCTCTCTTTCTTCTTCCTCTATGTTTCTGCAATATCTTTGGTTCTCTACTATCTTAGTTATCAATTATGCAAGTTTTCCTTAATTTTTTTTATTTCTTTCTTATTTTTCTCTTCTTCCTTTTCTTTCGTTTGGAATCATGGGTGAGTCAATTGATTAAGCCTTGGGTAAACTTAGGAAATACGAGAGTTCTATTAGGGTTAGGGATCTGGAGCATTTTCGGATAGTTCACGAAGTATTCGCTAGGTATCAATTGTCCTGTTGTCCTCCTAAGTATAGAGTTCTTGATTGTACCAATGTGAAGACGGTGGTCATATATCGAGAATAAATGGAACTAAGTTTTGCTTCCCTTTACATCTTGCTCTATTGAGTTTCCTCATTTTTTATTCCATCCCTTTAACCCAGCTTCATTCAAATGCCATCCAGATCCTAAGTAGTTTAACTGAGATCTATTGAGTGAAAGGTCTAAATCTTACCATTGCCTATATCTAGCACCTTTATAATGTAACTTGTCGTAGTAGTGAATTGTTTCTTGCTGTGATTGCTAAGGCAAGGAGCAAAACTATCTTTGGCCTTCCTTCATCCTTGAAGGATTGGTTGGAAAAATTCTTTTTTGTTTACCATTCTCTTAACTTAGTTAATCTTTTCCAAACATTTATAAATAAACTTTTCGTTCCTTTACTCTTCTTAAGCAAAGACAATGGGAATTTATTGTCCTTAATCATTGGTGAATGTTTTAAGGTTCAACCTTATTGGAAGAAATACATTCGTCGAATCATTTGAAATCAAACTAAGTGCCATAATTTCTTACTAGGAAATTAGAGGGCAGTGATTAGTTTGATAGGAAGGCTGAACCTTCCTAATCCATTCCCAAGAAGAAGAAAATATAAGATATATAGCTTTCCCTTATGTGTTTTACACTTTACTAGTATATAATAAATATTTTATGATGCAGGTGAAATGGATTTTTTAAAGAACTTCCAAAAGAATTTAGATGCAGAAGAAGATCTGCTGGAGACCTTGCCTCTGAGCAATGAGGGTGAACTTGTTACTTGGAATATCCTCTCTATTCTTATCTCAGTAAGTGGTGAATGCACCAAGCCACCCTTCCCTATCTTCTATTAATAAGGCACCCACTCCTCTACCCCCTTATATGCCTAAAAATAAAGGTAAGAGCAAGGTTGCAAAAAAAGGGAAGAAATGGAAGAAGAGGAAAAATCCTCTTATTGTGGATAAGGGTAGCTTTGAAGATGAACAGGAAGGGAAGGAGAAGATAGAAGCTCAGCAGGCCTTAGGGGAGGAATGTCTAAGCCTGAAGAGCTGGTTGGAGATAAATCTCAATGGCACTGTCCAAAATTTTGACATTTGTGATAAATTTTTAGACTTTATCAATCTCTAACCTAATCATCAGGAATGCGTGAACATTCCCTCCATTGATTTGGAGAACACTGATGCTATGTATGTGTTAAGGGCCCTGCATGTGCTTAAAGATAGCTAAAAAATGAGATCCACTATTGAGGAGCTCTCTACGGTAAGTGTTTATTGATTCTCTCTTCTTCAATTTTTTTATGAATTTTATTTTGATATATAAGTGTTCTATTTCTAAACAGGCGACTTAAGAGAGAATAACAAAGTTTATTAGGGAACATAAATCTAAGGTGGCTAAGCTTTGGTGCTGATACTCTGATGAGGTGAATATTAAAAACCTTAAAATGGTGAGGCTTGAAAAGGCTTTAGTATAAAGGGAGGCAAAGCTGGCAAAGAAGGAGAGCCATCTAAAGATTGCCTATTTAGTGATATGGGGTTTGCACAGTAGTGTAGACAGTGCTGCCTCATAGGTGTAGCAGGAGAGGGAGAAATGCCCATCCTACTTTCTTTGGTTCTAACTGTATATGGGTAGATTGTGAATAAGGTCTTGAAGCAAGACCACCAAGTGCTAGACCTTTCAAAGTTGAATTGCATAGACCTAAACAAGATTTATAAGGCTTAAATTGCTCATATCAAGAGCGATAATGATGGAAAATCAACCTTTAACACTCGATGCCCCATCATTGAATATCAGTTGAACGAGAAAACAAAGATGGCCAAGGTGGTTGTGGTTTCATGACCTAGGGAGACATCAGCTTCTAAGGCGAGCTCTTGTGCTGGCAAACTTTCAACATCTCTCTTTGGGTTGGAATAACCTATTCCTTTCTCTTCTGTTCTTGAAGGAGGTGTTCGGGATAAGGGTTTTGCCTACTCTTTCGCTGCCTAAGTTATCGTAGGTCCCAAGGCAGCAGTGGAGTTAGAGGGTTCTTCTACAGTCGTTCAAAAAGAAAAATCAAATATAGAGGACCCTTTCCTCGAAAGCTCCAAGGAGACAGTAGTTGTGGCAAACCTCCCTCCCTCTTAGAATAAGTCTCATCCTCATTGTATTTTGTACTTTGTATTTTCTTTGTAATGAACATTTTTTGTGATGAATATATTTTTATGTTTATTTCCATGCTTTTTATTCCTTTTCCTATTTTTCCAAGGTGAATAATAGAAAAACAAGTAATAAACATTTAAGTAAGTACTTAAGACAACTCCCGTATTCAGCAGATGCATTTTAGGATTTATAGATGTTAACTTGTATGTCTTTATTGAATAGGTTGAACTTGAAATGACTAAGTAAAAGAACTTAGTATAGAAAATATTTTAAGAGTATTCCATTAAACGAATGTGTTTGTACATTTTTTAACTGGATATAGGGACACCCTTTGAGTAAACGAATGAATATATTCTGATATTTGAACAAATTATAATAATTCTTATACTTACAATTGGATGGTATGACCCTTCCTCTAAGATTGCTTATGAAGTTGAGACTTCATACTTAGAAATTCCTAAGGTGATGAAGACTTGCATATGTTTTTGTTTTTTTTATGATAAAACCTTATAAATTGGTAAACCTTTCTTAAAAATGTTGAACCTCATACTTAATGAAAAATTTTATGGCTTTTGAGGGAGAGCTAAACCCACATTTTTATGGCTTTTTGGGAGAGCCAAATCTTTAATCTCTGTTGATGATTTTTGTGGCTTTCAAAGTTAGCCGAACCTTTATATTTAACAAAATTTTGTGGTTTTATTGGGTGAATCAAACCTTTATTTGGATTGACTAAGATAAAAAAGATTATGACCTTTTTAGGGGGCTAAATCCTTTATGAACAATATTTATACTGAAATACCTTTTTTTAGTTATCCCCCTAGTGTTGCTTACTAGTAGGCCCCATTTCCTATTACATTTACAACTAGGTAGGGGCCTTCCCAATTAGCTCTAAGTTTTCCTACTTCAACATCTCCTTTGCTTACTTCTACTTTTCCAAGGACAAGTTCTCCTTTTTGAAAAGATCTTTTGCAAACTCTTTTATTGTGGTGTGAGACCACTCTCATTTTTTATGCTGTTATTTTGATGGTTGTCTATTCTCTTTGTTCTTTGAGTAGATCAATGTGTAGCTTTATTCCTTCATTATTAACATATGGATCGAAGTGTTGCACTCTGGGGCTATTCATGTTGATTTCTACTAGAACTACTACTTTCATGCCATACACTAGGCTAAAGGGTGATTCTCTATAGGTTTTTTTGGAGGTCGTTTGGTACGTCTAGATAATATGAGTTAATTATTCAACCTATTCTCCTTTGGCTTCATCAAGTCTTTTCTTTAGTTCATTGAGGACCATCTTGCTAGCAACTTCTATTTGCCCATTTGTTTAAGGATGAGCCACTGAAGTGAATCTGAGATTGATGTAGTGCTTCTTACAAAACTGCCCGAAGCTATCATAGTTAAATTGTTTGCCATTTTCCTTGATAAGTGTGTTGGGGATGTCAAACCTGCAAATAACTTCTTTCTAAAAGAAAATTTCCTCCTTTTTTGATGTGATGGTGGCCACTATTTTGGCTTCTATCCATTTAGTGACAATAATGAACTTCTTTTACCTTGTTGCTTGGGGAAGGGATTGAGGATGTCCATTCCTTAAATGGCAAATGACTAAGGACTAATGATGTTGCTTTGTCGAATTATTAGGATTCAAGAGATTCTATCATGTTTTTGACATTTTTCATAAGTACATACCAATTTTTTGTGTCTTTCTTGATGGTTGGCCAATAAAACCCTTAGAGTAGGGCATTATGAGCCATCACATGTAAAACTTTATGTGTGCCATATATCCCTTCACAAATCTCTGAGAGAATGTAGTTGCCTTCCTCCTTAGAGACACACTTTGTCCAAGGTGTGTGACTAATGTTTTATAGAGTTTCTATTATGGTATGGATACTTTGTTGATCATTTCTATATTTTCAGGGCTTCCATTCGATTCTCTGGCAATTATCTTTTATTGAGGTACTAAATGATCGACCTCATCTAGGCATCCAATTCTGCAACACTTAAGATCTCCTATTCAGCTATGATGGGTTGGAGTCGTTCTTCCTTAAGAGGGAAATTCTAGTAGGCCTTTCCTTGCTCATTTATTGTTTTGGTGATACTATCTACTTCCATATTTTCTTATGTGGGGATCTGAACGATTGTTTAGGTTCCTCCTTACTAGGTGAGCCTATTGAGTAAATGTTGGCACTTTTTTAAGTCCTTTGCTAAGTTGTCATCTTTGGCCTAAAAGTCTCTTGTGACTTGGTTAATGACCAATATGAAGTCATTAAACACCTACAACTCTTGTACTTTTACTTCAAGGGCTAAGTTTAGCCTAGTGATTAGATCCTCACATTCTGCAACATTGTTAGTAGCATTGAATTTTAAGGCAATAACATATAAAATTTTAAGTTTACTAAGGCTTTAAAAGATGACTATTATTCTTGTCGAGTGTTCATTTGATGCACCATCCACATGCAAAATCCATGTATCTTTTTGTAGTGATCTAGCTTATTCATCACCTGTCATCTCCATGATAAAGTCAACTAAATCCTAGGCCTTCAATGTCATTTAGGGTTCGTACCTCATATCATGTTTACTGAGTTTGAGGGCCTAATGCACCAGTCGACTAAAAGTGTCTAATCTCTAAAGGGCTTTCCTCGATGGTTGATCTATCCAAACCATAATTGTATGCGCTTAAAAATATCTCAATTTTTTTGCTAAGATTACTAATGGCATAATGAGTTTCTCCAACTTTGGATATCTATCTTAGCCACTCGAAAGACTCCGTTGGTGTTATAGATAGGGTGTTGTTTGCCATTTCTTTCTCAAATTAGGACTAAAGTTAATGTTTCTTGTCTTACATATAAAATGTCTATCCTACTTTAGGCCTGCTTAAGAGAGGAGGGTTGGTAAGGAGTGCTTTAAGCTCTTTAAATTTTATTTGACAGTCCTCAAACCATTTAAAGCACTTTACATTCTTCAAGCTCCTATAAAATGGCATGCAACTCTTTATTGAACAAGATATGAATTGTCTCAATGATGTAATATTTTTGTTCATCTTCTGAACCTTGTTGATGGTCCTTAAAGGTCTCACGTCTAGGATGGCTTGAATCTTTTCAGGGTTCACCTTAATACCCCATTTAGAAATCATGAATCCCAAAAACTTGCCTACTTTAATGCTAAAGGTGCATTTCACTAGGTTCAGCTTAATGTCATACCTGTTCAAAACACTAAAAATTTTTCGCAGATCATCTGCATGAGACTCATCAATTTTGCTTTTAACAACAATATCACCTACATACGCTTCCACACTATTACCGATATGGTCTCTAAATGTGAAATTCATAAGCCTTTGATAAGTTGCTTTTGTATTTTTCAATCCAAAAGGCATCTTTATGTACCAATAAGTCCTTTGATCTATCATTAATCTATGTTTTCCTTATCTTCAGGGTGCATCAGTATCTTGTGGTATCCTTGGGTTGTATTTAGGTAATTATACTTGGAAAATTATGCTATGGAGTCTATAAGCTGGCTGATGCTCGACAGCGGGTAGCTATCCTTTGGGCACGCCTTGTTCAGGTTTGCAAAGTTGATGCACATCCCCTGTTTACCATTTAGTTTCCCGACCATAACAACATTAACTATCTAGTCAAGGTATTTTATTTCTCTAATAATACTTGCATTTTGATGTTTGGATACTTCCTCTTCAATGGCTTTCTGCCTTTTAGGGACGAACCTCTTTGTCTTTTGTTTGACAGGCTTTGTCTTGGGATCCACATCCAGCTTATGACAAGCTATCGAAGGGTGGATCACAAGTATTTCTTTTGGTTTGGAGGCAAATATCTCCACGTTCTCCATAGTGACATGGATTAGTTGTTCAGTTGCTAGTTGATTCATATCTGCACCATATTTAACTATTTTATCGGTTAAAATTTTAAGTTCAGTTAATTCACTAATTAGTTTTGACCATTCTCATTGTTCGAGATCTGTTGGTTCAATCTTTGATGTTTTTTCATTCTGTTGGAAGACTAGATGGTTACACTTGTTTGCCAACTTCTAGCTTCCCCTTATGATAATTACTCCTTTAGGGATAGGTATCTTCATGGTGAGACATCTTATGCTGTGAACTACTCTAGTCTTGAACAGAAATGGCCTCCTTAGAATCCCATTGCACGAGAACTCTTTATCTATTATATGGAATATGGTCTTCGATATAAGCTTATAAGAGGTTCGCCAATACTCCTTTCATTACCTTATAAGCTTGTTCTATGAGGGCATTGGTTGCACTATCCTCATCCATTTATAGTCTTTTTATGAGATACTCGTTTAGAATGTCTTCTACTACCAAGGCGTCATTATGTGAGGCTTCAATCTTCATCATGGGGGCTGAATGTGACATCTGACATAATGTCTTCTGGCTATTAATAAGGAAGATATTTGAACGTTGTCATTTCTTAGAGGAGTGGTTTAGTTATTGATATCCTTTTGCTTGGACATTCTTCCATTCTTCTTTCAAATTCTTCCTCCCTTGGTCTTTTGCCTTTGTCATCTTTGACAAACTTTTAAAGGGCCCCAGTTTGTATTAATCTCTCGACCTCCTTCTTGAGGTCCTAGCATTGTTTAGTATCATACCCATGGTCCTTATTAATGGCCCTATCGAGGTTCAACCATTGAGTGTATTTTATGTCAGTACTATTCTATTTAATCCATAATAAACCTTTAGTTTTCATTTAATGGAGTGAACTATGCACTTCAGTTATTCTTCATCCTAGTAAGGGAGCATTGTAATTCTAAAGGATTCGATGAGTGAAATAATTAGTCTTCTTATTCTGGGCTATTTCTTGGTTCCATTGTTTGTCGTTCTATCGATCTTCTCTCTTTCTTTCATCCAGTTTGATGTACCTCTTCGCTATGGAGATCAACTCATAATAAAAGTATATGGCCTTTATATGGACTTTGTCCTTTAATATTTCGAATGTGATCCTATTCCTCATGGCTTCTACAGTGGTTTCCATATTGATGGTCTCAATCTTTATGGCCTATTTGTTAAACTTGTCAATGTACTCCTATAAGGTCTCGCCTTCCCTCTATTTATAGGACCTCAATGAGTTGGTGTTTTTTTTTTTTTTTTTTATGGAATGTTGGTGGCGAACCTTGTCTAGAAGGCATTTTCTATTTCTTTAAATGAGTGGATTGAGTTTGTTGGCAACTTATAGGAAAAACCTTGCAAAGTATGACATCTGAGATGTCATTAATTAGCATAGTGATTCAAAAAGTGGACAAATGTGTCCTGGGTTCTCCCATTCTACTGTAGACCTGTAAAGTGGAGAGTTTCTACTTGGTTGGGAACTTCTCTTCAATGATCTCCTATGCTAGAGGTGAAAGCTCTAGGTTTTTTTTTTTTTTTAATAAAACCAGATTTGGCTCGTGATTGCTTAGCTTAAGAGTTAGCTTCATCATCAGTAATGGTTCTGATCTCCTTTTTGCTAGACTTTATTATTATTTCATCCTTGTTTGCCTATTATGTGGTTTTAAAACCTTAACGGTTTAATGGTAGGGGTTGTTATTCCTTGTTATGCTCTCTAAGATTTTACCTAAGTTGTTGTGTGTTAAAGGCTATAAAGTTTGCATTAAGAGCCCTAGCCATTTGCTAATTGAAGTTATCTATAACTGCCTGCATGGTTTTTGCTATGGCCTCTTAGAATTGTGTTAAAGCCTCATTTGCAGCTGTAGTTGCATCATTAATAGTGGTGTGTGTGGTGTTTGCTAGTGTCATACCAGATGATGCATTTTCTTCCTCATGAGTAGCAATAAAGTTGTTTCTTATGTGACGAGCCATTACTCACTTTAGATCAAAGGTAAAGGTTTAGTCTTTATAAAAAAGAAAGATTTAGAAGAGTAAATATGAGAACTTTAAGAAAAGCAAGCAATGAAACAATGAAATATTCCAATTGATTGTGCCTTTGATCTCCAAGTGGGCTAATAACCTATATGAGGGATGGACAAATGTAAGTTTAGGGAGACTATGTCCTCTACAGTCACTCCGATGCTTAAGTTAGTAAAGGGAGCTTGAAAGCTTAGAGAACTTAGAGAATGAAAGTTTGAGAGTAAGCAGCAATGGAAAACCCTTAGTAAAAATGGACCTCATAAATGTAAGGAAGATGGTTATTTATACCCTAATTACTTTTGGATTCTTCCTAATGTGCTAATAATAGTATTTGTTAGCTTTGTCCTCATTATTCTGAGATATTTGAAAAAAATGTATACTGCATAACCGCTTAATATTCTTCGAACATTATTTATTTTTTGTCTTCTAATGAATTTTTCGAATAGTATAGGTGTTCAGTTGTGCATGTTCCTCCTTTAATTGTTACTTCCTCCCATGTTCAATTCTAAAGGGCTGATTCGTATAGGGAACTTGTCTTTTATAAGGTAAATGTCCTTTACATGAGGGACAGATGCCCTTTCGAAAGGTGTTTAATTATCTGAATGCTATCAATTTGTGTACCCAATGGATCTAATATTTCTTCATACATAAAAGATATTTGATAAAATATGGAAAGTGTTGCCATAGGTTACTCTGGTTCAACCATTATCTATAGTTATATTAGTTTTTTTTTTTGTGGTATACTAGAAGAATTTCAAATTTTAATGTGCCTGTGGTTATTTTTAAGATGTGTTGGACTAGGTTGATTTAACCTAAGTCATGAACCTCTTTTGATCTTCATAATAGAGATTGATCAATTCTAATGTTTTCATTAAGTGATATTTTATGGATTATAAGTTACATTTTATCTTTGAAAGTTGGATGGAGTTCAAATCTCTAACCTTGTAAAGTTCACTCTAATTCGATGTGAGTGTATTGTAGATGGCGACTGCGAATCAGTCACAAGGAAGGATGAAGCTAGGCCAGAGGAATTCGCAGACAACTTTGCTGCCGTGGCACACCCAAAGTTGTCAAAGCCTTAGTCACAGAAGAATTTGTGGTGTGTGTCACGCCTGAGTTGCGACCACGACTTTCATAGTGACAAAGAGGGGTACCAAAGCCACAACCACAGCTTGCCAAGTGTCCCAGGTGTTTGTTGAAGATCAAAAATCGCGAGGGCAAAAGTTTGTTGACGACCACAACTCAAGCAGTTGAAGTTTTCTCTTTAAACAGAGGAATTCGCGGTCTCAATCGGGCCCAAGGCATTGAAATCTTGTGACCGCGACTTTTGAGAGTGGTTAGAATACAATAACTATATTTTTCCTAGATGACTAACGAAAAGCTAACATGTGGACTAGTCGTTAGACACAAATGGTGTTTTTCGCTGAAATTTTCAGCTACTATATGGAAATTGAAAATTCGTGACCGCGAAATGGTAGTAGTGACTACGACTTCAGCCTGACAAGCATTTAATGTTGAATATGCCTAGCACATCTTTGAGATTTGTTGATAGTTTTAGTCTAACTCTCTTTGGTGGATATGAGCTATAAATACTCCATCAAACATATGTAAATGCAAGAGAATTAATTAATTTATAATCATACACTTTCTAATTTGCTATTCATTCTTTTAATTCTTATTTATGCTTTAATGATTATTTGGTGTGAGCAATAAACAACATTGTAAGAGGTTTTAGTATGAGCCTTGAAAACACTTGTGAGAGCGTTTTAGCGTGAGCCTTGAAAACACTTGTAAGAGATTTTTGTGTAAACCTAGAAAACATAAGTTGTAAAAGTTTGGTGTGAGTTTGGAAACACCTTTTTGAGTTGAGTGAAATAACCAATTATAAAGAATAAGGGAGTGGACGTAGGGTTGGTTAACACCCAAACCACTATAGACTCTTGTGTCTATTATTCTCTTCTTCTACTCAAATTCTTAAACACCTTTTCCCTTATTTTAATTTTTTTTAATTGAACACCAGTTCAACCCCCCATTCTTAGTGCCCTAGGCTAACAAGTGATATCAAAGCTAAGTTTCACAAGCAAACCTTAATTGGGTGAGCAAAGATCATGGCACAAGAGGGAATCCACTCACACCTCAAACCCTACTTTGATGGATCTGACTATACTCATTGGAAGTATAGGATGGAGATTTATCTTGATACAAATGTAGTGGATCTTTAGGATGTTGTAGTCAAAGAATGGAAGCCACCCATCAAAGTAGTGGATGGAAATGAAGAACTCATTCCCAGAGAAGAATGGGTTGAAGCTCATAGAAGGTTAAATAGTAAGAATAAGAGAGCCCTGACAATTCTTCTTAGCTCTCTCTCAAGGGAAGAGATTGAAAGAGTACAACACTGCCAAACAGCTCATGCCATATGGAAGACCTTAGAAAACTATCATGAGGGCATAACACTTATGAAATCAAGTAGGTAGGAAATGTATGTGATAGAATGAAAGCTCTTCATGATGAAAGACCATGAAAGTATCACCAAAATGACAAATAGACTCCTTTCTATTGTCACAAACATGAAGAAATTTGGAAGGACTCTTACCAACTATGCAGTAAATACTAAAATCCTTAAAACTCTTCCATTAGATAAAGTTGGTGCAAGAGTATATAACATTAAAGAGTCCAATTCGGAGATTAGGAAGGTCCCTATAAATGTTTTAATAGGCAAGGACTAAGGAGCTCATTAAAAGAAGAAAAGAAAGAAGGAACTTCAAAAAGACAATTCCTAATCCTAGAGAGAGATCAAATGAAGTCACTTGTTACGAGTGTGGCAAGCAAGGCCATATCAAATATGATTGTCCCAAGCTAAAGAATAAAAAGAAAAGGGACAAAGAGAAGAAAAAAAAAAGCTTCAAAGCCACTTGAGATGATAGCTTAAGTGAGGATGAAAGGATGAAGAGATTGCCAACATATGTTTCATGGCTCAAAAAGACTCTCCTAATGAGGTAAGCACTTCATCTCATTCTCATTTAGATTATGATAACTTAGATGATGTAAATGAAGAGCTTTTAAAAGCTCTCATTATGAAATATGACAAGTATAAGTCACAAATAAAATATTATAAGAGAAAATGCTCAAAATTAAAGAATGATTGCAAATCCCTTAATGATCTTGTAAGTGAATTGAGGACTTCAAGTGAAGAACTCAAAAAATCAATGGAAAATCTTTCCAAATCATCTTCATCATTAGCTTTATTAAGAAAAGAGAATGATACTCTAAAGGGATAAGTCATTAAGCTTAGAAGCACTATCTCTAAATTTTATAAGGGTAAGGAACCTTTGGATACACTCATAGTATCACAAAGGCCTCCTTTAATTAGGCATGGTCTAGGATTTAATGAAGCCTCAACCTCCACATCTACACTCACTATATTTGTTAAAGCATCAACACCTCAAACCTCAAGTGTTGAAGTCATGAGGAAGAAAAGTGCTCTAAGCACTAAATTCCCAATGCCTAAAGGCTAAGGGAAAGCACAAAATGGCTCAAGGCCTACTTCAACAAAGGCCAATCACACTTACATGTATAACAAGAAACATGCTCATGCACACAAACACAAACAATTCTCTACTACTCCTCATCACTCATGCACTTGCATAACTAAAGTATGAGAAGGCCTCCTACTTATACTAAGTTTGTGCATAGGAGAAAGACTCACAAATCTAAACTCTAATGTCACTATTGCATGAAATATCGGTACATTAATATTCATTGTTATATTAGAAAGGCTCACCTCAAATTAAAGGACCTTTCAACTTCTAACCTTCTAGGACCCAAGTATGCTTGGGTACCTAAGAAAAAGTGATTTACTTGTATTATGTAGGGATTTGTGGCAGTCACTAATAAATCAAACAATTGGCATGTGGATAGTGGATGCTCTAAGCATATGATAGGCAATAAGAAGCTATTCAAGACATTGAAAGAAAAAAGAAGGTAGAAATGTCACATTTGGTAACAATGCCAAGGGTAAGGTAATTGGCATTAAAACCATTGGTAAGAATGGTTGTTATTTGATTGATGATGTTTTTATTAGTTAATGGCTTACAATATACTTTGTTGAGTGTAAGTCAATTGTGTGACAAAGGTAATAAAGTCACCTTTAATCCTAGAGAATGCCAAGTCACCACATTAATGGATGATGAGATTATTTTTAAGGGTGAAAGGAAAGGCAATACCTACTCAATTGACTTAGACAATTTGGCTAACCAATCTTTCAAGTGTCTTATGTCTTTTAGTAATGAGGCTTGGTTATAGCATAAAAGGCTTAGACATGCAAGCATGGATCTACTATAAAGACTATCAAAAGGAAAGCTAGTGGAAGGCCTTCCCTAGCTAAGTTTCACTAAAGACAAGACATGTGGTCCTTGCCAAATGGGGAAGCAACATCAAGCCTTCTACAAAGCTAAAAATGTTGTAAGTTCATCTAGACCCCTTTAACTAATTCATATGGACTTAATAGGACCTACTAGAAGTGCTAGCTTAGGTGGAAAACATTATGCACTAGTCCTAGTTGATGACTCTTCTAGGTTTACTTGGGTGTCCTTTCTAGCTCATAAGAATGATACTTTTGATGCTTTCAAAAACTTTACAAAAAGAATTCAAAATGAAAAGGGTTACTTCATTTCATCTATAAGAAGTGACTATGGAAAAGAATTTCAAAATGAGTCTTTTGAAACTTTTGTTTGGAGAATGAAATTTTTCACAACTATTCAACTCTTAGAACACTGCAACAAAATGGTGTTGTAGAGAGAAAAAATAGAACACTAGTAAAAATGACTAGAACCATGCTCAATGAGTATTCTTTATTGAATTACTTTTAGGCCAAAGCCATTAATACTTCATGTTATATTGAAAATAGAGTTTTTAAAAGACCCATTCTTAATAAAACATCTTATGAGCTATGGAATGGTAGAAAACCCAAGATGTCATACCTAAGAGTGTTTGGTTACAAGTACTATATATTGAATACCAAGGATAATCTTAGGAAATTTGATTCTAAGACCAATGAAGGTATATTTTTAGGATATTCCACCTCTAGCAAGGCTTATAGAGTCTTTAATAAGAATTCTATGGTATATGAAGAGTCTATGAATGTTGTTTTTGATGAATCTAGTAAACTTGATCTTAAGAAAGGTATTTTTGTTAATGGTCTTATAGGTAACTTTGAAAAATTAGAGTTAGAAGACACTATAGGAAAAGGGGATAAAGATAAAGAAGAAGGTGAATCATCACGAGTAGATGAGAAACCACAACATCAATAAGAAGTTGAGCCAAGTCAAAATCTACCTAAGGATTGTAGATTCTCCAAGGATCACCCCAAAGATTTGATTATCGGTGATACCTCTAAAGGTGAAAGTACTAGATCTCAATTTAATCTTTTAGATAATAATCTTGCTTTTGTTTCTCAATTTGAGCCAAAATCCATTGATGAGGCTCTTGATGATAAAAATTGGGTGATTGCCATGCAAGAGGAACTCAACTAATTTGAGAGAAATAAGGTATGTGAACTTGTCCTTAGGCCTAAAGAACACCTAATTATAGGTTGCAAATCAGTGCTTAGGAATAAGTTAGATGAGCAAGGTTTCATACTAGGAATAAAACTAGATTGGTTGCTAAGGGTTACAACTAAGATGAAGGCATAGGTTATGATGAAACATTTGCTCCCGTAGCAAAATTAGAGGCCATTAGGATTCTTTTAGCCTTTGCATGCCATATAAATGTTAAACTCTTTCAAATGGATGTAAAAAGTGCATTTTTAAATAAAGTAATTGAGGAGGAAGTTTATGTTGAACAACCTTCTAGTTTTAAGTCTCATAATTTTCCTAATTATGTTTTTAAATTGAATAGAGCCTTGTATGGATTGAAACAAACTTTAAGAGCTTGGTATGAAAGGCTTAGTCTATTTTCTTGTGAAAAATGATTTCGAAAAAGGGAAGGTGGACACTGTATTATTTGTTAAAAGGCAGAAGTATGATACATTTATTGTATAAATTTATGTTGATGATATCATTTTTTGTGCTACTAATGAATCTTTTTGTGAGGATTTTGCTAAGTGTATGACTAAGGAATTCAAAATGAGCATAAAAGGAGAGCTCAAATTCTTTCTTGGTCTACAAATCAAGCAAATCAAAGAAGGGATCTTTATTAACCAAGCTAAATACACAAAGAAGATACTCAAGAAGTTTGGGATGGATAGTTGCAAAGTAGCAAAAACCCCCATGAATGGTACTATCAAGTTGAACATAGATGAATAGGGTAAGATGGTAAATGAAAAGAGATATCGAGGCATGATAAGATCTTTACTTTATCTAACTGCTTCTAGGCCTGATATTATGTTTAGTGTATGCATGTGTGCTAGGTTCCAATCCTTTCCAAAAGAATCACATTTAAATGTTGTTAAAAGAATTTTCAAATATTTGCATGGCACATTAAACTTAAATTTATGGTATCCTAGGGACTCATCTTTTAGTCTCATAGGTTATTCGAATGTGGATTATGCATGTAGTCTTTTATATAGAAAGAGCACTTCTAGAACTTGTCAATTTATAGGAGAATGTCTAGTATCTTGGTTTAGCAAAAAGCAAGTTTCAGTTGCCCTATCTACCGCGAAATCCGAATATGTAACTGTTGGTTATTGTTGCACCTAAGTCCTTTAGATGAAACAACAATTAAAGGATTTTGGCAAAGTGATTGATCACATTGCCATTAAATATGATAACACTAGTGCTATCAATCTCTCTAAGAATCCCATCCAACACTCTAAGAGTAAACATATAGACATTAGACACCATTTTCTTAGAGATCATGTTCAAAAAGGTGATGTTGTGTTAGAATTTATTGATATAAATCATCAACTAGCTAATATTTTCACAAAACCTCTCAATGAAGAAAGATTGAACTTCATTAAAAGAAAATTAGGAATGCTTGATGAAAGCTCCCTAAAGTGAAAATTTGATCTTATGTGTTGATTATATATGTGTTGATTTTTTTGATACTTGATCTTTTAAGATGTCTTAATTTTAATTGCAATTGTGCTTTTCTGTGACATATTGCAATAAATTAAGCATCAACAAGTGGATCACAACTTTAATTTTTTTTTGCAAAAACTTAATTCTTCTTTTTATCCTTGATGCCTTGCAATTCGCAGTCGCCATCCATTGTTCATGGTCGCAAATTAACGGTCCATGACAACCAGCTGACAAATGTCAATTCGCAGTCGCGATAATCACTCTCCACCACTAATTTGGTCAAGATTTAAATTTTTTTTACCATTAGAAGCATGTATTCCCGAGGAATTTTTGTCCATGACTCACATTTTTTGGAAATAAAGGTCGCGATTCTTGAATTCGCAGACGCGAATTTTAGTAACTACAAACCATTAAGTGATGTGACTGCCAACTATTTCTATCTCTTCATAAACCTATTTCTAGCCATTTACAGAGTCTTTAAATGGCTATAAATACCCCCTAAAACAATAACCATCCTCACTTCATGTAATCCTTATCATTTCTCTCTTCAAAATCCTTTAAAATCTCAAATCTCTCAAATCTTCTCCAATGGCTCCCAAGAAAATTTTCAGAGCAGAAAAAGCAAGGCCATTGCTTAACCCTCTGCTCCTCCAGCACTTCATTTCATGAAGGGCATTACCAAGGAGGAAAAGGAATGCTACAAAGCAAATTCCTGCAAAACTATCCTCCCCAACAAAATTCCTTCAACCTTTCTGCTAGAGATGTTTAGGCTTAATAATGAAATTCACGCATTCTTGTCGAACTTGGGTTGGTTTGAATTGCTTTTCCAAGATGAACCAGGATATGAAGAAGTGGTTAAAGAGTTCATGTGCATGGTATAACTCAGTCGCAAAGCAGAATCCAAAGTAGGTTAATACGAGTTAGTTTTTCGGGCTTTTGGTTATTCTCACTTTATTACCTTTGAACAACTTTCCTCATTTTTCAATCTTCAAATCAGAGGAAATATCCCTTTCATTATCTTCACTCTTAACGTCATCTATTCTGAATTTTGGTCTTAAATTTCCATTGAAACCAAACACTACCCGAAAACCTCATTAGCCAAATACATAAAAACTTACCTCTTTGGATACTCCATCATATCATCACCTTTTTCGTCAATGCTAGAGGTGATGGGAATGAGAAAATATCGCAAAAAGACTTGGCCTTCCTATTTTTCCTTGTCAAGAACAAACCTATTCAAACAAGTCGGTATCTTATGGATCAATTGATCCACATGAGCACCAAGCCGAAAAGCCAATTTCTTCTACCATCTCATATCATAAACATCTATCATTTTGTAGGGGCTCTTAATGAGGACAATGAAAAGTTCCTCACTAAGAAACTTCTTAATCCCAAAATTTTCTTGATCTTACCTATCTAATCAACACCAAAGTCATTCACCCAGATACATATGCCTAGACATTAGGTGCATTTGGGGCTAAAAAGATGGAATCCTCCCAAACCACCAAGAGGAAGAGGCTCATTATTGAAGGAGTCCTATCAATCCCTCCTCAACCTAAGCCTACAGCAAAACTGTCTCTTACCACCATCAACAACAAATTGAACAAGATGATGAAGATGATGAAAAGGAAATTCCTTTTTCTCTCATATCTTCATAGTGACATGGCGGATTTGCAAGAGAAGTTGAGAGTTTCTTCTTGCCATCTTTTAGACTTTACTGAGTTTGATGATACTTAAGAAGAAAAAGGCCCTGATGGAGTTGAAGATGGAGATGAAGTAGAAGGTGGAGATAATGAAGAAGAAGAAGAAATTTCTGGAGATGATGATGATTCTCCTGCTTTCTAGTATATGATCTCCTTGTATTTTTTTTTCTTTTTCTTTTTGAATGAAAAAATTGTGATCCCACAACTTGTTATGAATATATATAAAAAGTGTTTGTTCTTTGACATTTTTTGTCTTATTGTGATTGTTGTATTTCACTTGTTATGCATTTGCTCCCTATGAATAATTGTCTATTTATTTTTATGCAATTGCTTTTTTCCTTTCACCCACTTGTTGATCTTGCCAAAGGGGAGAGATAGAATCAAGAAAGAATTAAAGGGGGAGAGAAAATAATATCATAAGTTGAGAGGGAGCATCATACTTATCATACTTAGAATTTTTTTTTTAAAAAATTCTTAACTTGATTGTTAGGAAGCCATACTTAGACATTTTCACTAAAGATTCTAAGTCCATATTGAACATTTTACTATTCCAACTTCATAACTTCAGAACTCGTGCATTTATTTTTCCTTAGGATCAATCTAAGTTGTCAAAATAAAAAAGAGGGAGATTGTTAGACTAGGTTGATTTAACGTAAGTCATAAACCTATTTTGATCTTGACAACAGAGATTGATCAATTTTAATGCTTTCGTTAAGTGATCTTTTGTAGATTATAAGTTAGATTTTATCTTCAGAAGTTGGATAGAGTTCAAATCTCTAACCTTGTAAAGTTCACTCTAATTCACGGTGAATGTATTGTAAATCGCGACCATGAATTAGTCACAAGAAAGAATGAAGCTAGGTCAGAGGAATTCACAGACAATTTCACTGTCGCGACACACCTAAATTTGGCAAAGCTTTAGTTACAGAAGAATTCGAGGTGTGTGCCATGCCTGAGTCGTGATCGCGACTTTCAAAGTGACAAATGAGGGAACCAAAGCCACAACCACAACTTGCCAAGTGTTTCAAGTGTTCGTTGAAGATCAAAAATCGAGAGGGCAAAAGTTTATCCACGACCGCAACTCAAGCAGTTGAAGTTTTCTCTTCAAACAGAGGAATTCACGGTCTCAGTTGTGCACAAGGCATTGATATCTCGCAACCGTGACTTTTAAGAGTGGTTAGAATACAACAGTTATATTTTTCCTAGATGACCAACCAAAAGCTGACACGTGGACTAGCCGTTATACACAAATGGTGTTTTCCGCTAAAATTTTTGGCTCCTCTATGAAAATTGGAAATTTGCGACCGCAAAATGGTAATAACGACCACGATTTCAGTCTGACAAGCATTTAATGTTGAATCTGCCTAACACATCTTTGAGATTTGTTGATAGTTTTAGTCTAACGTCTCTTTGGTGGATATGAGTTATAAATAGTCCATCAAACATATGTAAATGCAAGAGAATTCATTCATTTGTAACCATACTCTTACTAATTTGCTACTCATTCTTTCAATTCTTATTATACTTCAGTGATTGTTTGGTGTGAACAATAAACACCATTGTAAGAGGTTTTAGAATGAGCCTTAAAAACACTTGTGAAAGGTTTTTAGTGTGAGCCTTGAAAATACTTGTAAGAGATTTTTGTGTAAGCCTAGAAAACACAAGTTTTAAAAGTTTGGTGTGAGCTTGGAAACACCTTTTTGAGTTGAGTGAAATACCCAATTGTAGAGAATTGGGGAGTAGACATAGGATTGGTTAACACCCAAACCACTATAAACTCTTGTGTCTGTTATTCTTTTCTTCTGCTCAACTTTTTAAACACCTTATCTCTCATTTTAATTTTTTTCAATTGAACACCAATTTAACCCCCCTTCTTCGTGCCCTAAGCCAACAAGAGAAATCTAGTCAAGCAAAATACAATGATATTCTTTTTTATGGGTAATATTAAATACAATGATATTTATATAATAATGTTTCTAATTTTAAACCAACCTAAATTTAATCTAGTTCTTTGCAATAGTTTTAAATTATAATTAAAATTAATTATAAAATTACTAAAATATTTTACAAATTTATAATATATTAGTTAATAATTCAACCTTTTGACAATTAATATAATACAACTACTATTTTTGAATGATGAATATCATTATCAAAGGCAAAAACTTTAGCATGGGAGCTTTGCTAAAAACCTTTCATGTAAAATCCAAGGAAAAAATCTTGAAAGGAAAAAAGAGTACTCAACTAAGACTAAGGCAAAGCTTACAAAGCAAGTTAATGCAAATCTACTGATAAAAGGTGTTGAATCCATAATGGAAATTCATCCTCAAGCCATACTTGTTCGAACTCCAATCGAGTCCTAAAGTGGGCTAGAGCATGCACAACACTATTATAATAACATTTAGCAAAACAAAAATTAACATACTCAAATAAAGATGTAAGTTTAGTAATATCTATCGTGATCAAATTGGACTCGGAGAAGCAGGATAGAAGAAGAAAGCAACGAAAAAAATTGCAAGTACCAAAACCACACTCCAAGGCCAGTCGAAGACCCTCCCTAATAGCAATAAGCTATCCAC
This sequence comes from Omphalea diandra, assembly GCA_949677035.1. Lineage (NCBI taxonomy): Eukaryota > Viridiplantae > Streptophyta > Magnoliopsida > Malpighiales > Euphorbiaceae > Omphalea > Omphalea diandra. Next base: position 33,603 of record CATIWR010497484.1, on the reverse strand, counting down.
AAAGCATTAAGGACACAAGAAGATCTCTAGAAGCACAAGTAACCATTTAGAGTACTTGTCTATTCCCACACATTCGTCTTTGGCCACATACTTGAGACTCCTCATGGAGACATCAACGTTGAGTTTATAGCAGTCCGCAAGAGGCGCTTACCAGGAGACAGAGTGATTGTGGCCTGCTTGAATAAACTGAGAAGTCGCTAAGGCTTGATGAAAATCATCAAGATAACTCTCAGTCCATTTCAACACCAAATCCCCCTCCAAACACAAGTTTTTGTGCAACATGTTGTTCCTAATAGTTCAAGCCAAAAGCAGATAGAAAATAACTCAAAGTGGGGCGTGTTCAGTTTGTCCTTGGCCATCCAAAAGGATGGCTTAACTAAAAATAAAAAATATATCATAAAAATAAAAATAGCAACAATTAAATTTAAATAAGCTATTAACTAATATAACTTGAAAAATTAGATTTAGAAGTAGAAATGATGATTTCAGTCTCAACTTGAATTCATAAGAAAATGATTAGATTTGAAATTAAAGGGGATTCATAATTAATTCAATCCTATTCATTGAATTATTTAAATTGATTTGACTTGAAAAAAAAAGTGAATTTCATTATTAAGATATTGAATTTTTTAAAAGTAAAATAATATTTAATTTATTTCAAAATTAAACTTATAAATAATTTTACTCGATTTTAAAATTAAAAATATTTTTTTACACATTAACTCGATGATTTGTTTACAGATAAATTTTATAGTAATGTTTTTATTATACCGTTAAATAATATGGTTTAATTTATTAATAAATAATAATTTTATTTAATTCAATGATATCTAATAATATCTAATTTTATGGTGAATAATAATATTTATATAATCTAACAATTAATTATTAATTACAGGTATAATAACGTAAATAATAGTGTAGCGTTGACCTCGTTCACAACCTGAAATTAACTCAATCAAACCATCCCACCACGTCGTGCTTAAATACAACCTATTTATCAAGTAAAGAGGTGCTTGAACCAGCTGTTGTGAAACCGACTTAGAACCTTTTAGCCCTACCGGCTGCTACATTGCTCAGTTGTTTCAATAAATACTGCCGACAAAGTGATCATAGACTATATGAAGCCATAACGTATTTGCACTTATATTCATCTTGATATACCAAAACAGCAACGCTGAATATTTACGATCATCAACACGCCCTCTTATTCACTTTCCGTCATTTCCTTTCATGGCTGCCACCGCTTTTATAAATTTTTTGGCTTTCTATATTTTCTTATATTGTGTACCACTGAAAAACACTAAACGAAACTCTAGCTCTTAATTATTGTTGTATTGAGAAAATCTTTCTGCAATATTTTCTGAGCAAAAAAGATGCTCAAGGTCCAAGCATGCAGCTTTGTGAAGATAAGTCATGTGGTTGCAATGATTGCTTTGATGATAGCCTCAGCAGCTGCTAAAGCTGGTGGCGGTAGCCGTGGTGGTGGTGGATTTGTTGCCGCAACTGCTGGCGGCCGAATTGTCAGGGATCTGGCAGGAGAACCTCCACTTCTTCGTCTGTTGCATGGGGTGCTGCTTCTAATTTTGGCTTCATTGAGCGCCTTTTGTTTGTGGTTTCCATTTTCTCCGTTGTTTAGCAGATTTTTGCCTTAACACTTGGCGCTTTGGTTAATTACTACACTTTTATTTTTTTTAATTAATTATTGATGAATTGTATGGCAATATATATTATTATATTATAATGTAATTATATAAAATTTTAAATTATATATATAATTCATTAATTATTTCTAATAATTTTTATTATTATCTTAAACAATTTTAATAAAATTTTTGTATATAATGTATTTAATTATTTGTGATAATTTTAATATTGTCTTGAATAATAACTACACATGCTAATGAAATTATTATTTAGATACTATAAAATTTATACTGATTACATTATCGTAATGTAAATAATGAATGACACTAGTGTATTGACTTAGATAAATATAATTTATTGATTTAAATTCTTTATGAGTTTATTTCGAATAAATTAGATAAAAAAAAGAAAATAATTTGTTTTTATTGAAAAATTTATTCACTTAGATAATTTTTTTTATTTAAAATAAATTTTTAGTTGATAGAATGTTTTATTAATTTATTAATTTTAAATAATATTCTTTTAAATGCAAATTATTAAAATAAAATTTAATTTATTTAAATTTTTTCAAAATTTGAACATCAAATTTATGTGCATAGTCTTAATAGTGTTTTTTTTTAGAAAAAAATTCAATTTCGTTTCTTTAATTGGCTTTGAGTTTACTGCATTATGATAGGATATGGTTTTAGCATTTGATATAAAATGCTCGAGAATTTACCTGTTCCAATCAAGAAAACATATTTTTCTACAATTATTTTTCTACATTTAAGTTTACTAGAGCTTTTTCTTTTCGCCAAAAATAAAAACCTTAAATCTTCATTCACTTATAGTATAGTTGGTATAAATGAATTTTATAATTTTTATAAATTTATCTGTAAATTCATATTTTATATGTTTCGTATAAATAAAAAATTCATTTGAAATTCTATTTTATCAAATCTTTAAAATTGATTATAACTTAACCAAATTATATTAAATTTGATAGAATTTATAAATAAATTCTGAAGTTATAAAGTTTTTATTATTACAATAAAAATACCTTTAATTAAATGCTTTTTTTAATACTTTTCTATCTATTTTTTCTTCTCTCTTCTCTTTCTTTTTTCTTTTCCTACTCTATTTTTCTTGTACATTTTATATTTATAAAATTTAAAAAATATAAGGATATTTTACAAAATAAAATATTTTATTGAATTCTACACTTAAACCAAACACAATTTATTTTATTTGAAATGAATTTCGAACTTTATTTTATAGTATTACAAATACAAAATTCATTTAAAAATGAATTTTATAAGAAATTTATTTACAAATGAAATGAATTTTAAATTAAAGTTTAACCAAACATAATATTAACAATTAAAGTAAAAGTGTAATTGTCGTCATCTAACATCTAAACAGTAACATTGCTTTGAAAGTATTTTTAAATATATATTTATTATTGTTTATTATAAAAATGAGTAACTTAAGTATAAAATGTTAACGGAAATAATATGTACAATCAATCATTAGGATAAATATTATGCATCTTTAAGATTCATGCAATGATTTAGTGAATCAATCTTATTTTTCAGGATTGTATTTAGATATAAAAATAAATAAATGTAATTATAAAAGTAATTTTAAAAATTAGATAGAATCAGTCAATCGAACTAAAAATCAAAAATCAATTGTTTATTCAGTATGATTAATATGATAGAATTAGCCATCTTTAAAACCAATTAAAATTGGTTAAAATTGATAGAACTGAGTATTGTATCAGGAGGAAAAATATTTGAAGATCATATGTCTTCAAGACATTGACATTACTTCTTTACTTTGAATAATGTGTTTTGAATGATAACAAAAACAATAAAAAAATCTTGAGAAGTTCTAATGTTTGTATTTTAGTGTTTTTGTATCCTATAGCAGGAGAATGTTGTGATAATGCTTGGAGGATATGTGACTCTAAGTTTATTTGTATAAGCGGTGTATTTTGGGACAACCAACAGGCATTGTGAGATTCCAAATGGGCATTGGACAACTCGCAATAGGAGTTCGAAAACATATGTAGTGCCTAAAGCATTCTGGATCTCGAATGGGCATTATCCTTTCATAACTGGCACTATTTTTGTTACTTTTTTTAGAGTAGATTTTCTTGAGCACTAAAGTGTATTTGCTGCCTAATTGAGAGATATTTGACACTGCTTGGATTCATCCTTGCTAGTAGTTGTAAAAGTTGGTATTGTGCTTAGAAAAAAAATACCAAGGGGTTAGGTTGACTCTCTTATTCCTTGTAAAAGAGAGTAGTTGTAAAGGTTCTTCCTGAGCTTGAAAAAGGAAAGGTTGTCCTTGAGCCTGTAAAAGGGAAGGTTGCTCTTAAGCCTATAAAAGGGAAAGATTATTCTTAGGGCTGCAAAAGGAATTGAAAAGGTGTAAGTGAAAGATGTGGGAGTGAAGTAGGCACATTGTCGAACCATTATAAAATCCTTATGTTGATTTGTGTTTGTTTGTTGCTTTGCATTATTTGTTTGTGTTTTTATTTATAACCCAATTCACCCCCTATTGGATTGCCTAATCTGCCACTCATCCCAATAATTGGTATCAGAGTCTAACCTCTTTTGAAGCTTAAGTGTAAGAGGTACAATGATCATGGCAACCATTAAGTCTTCTTATTGTGGAAGCTTTCTCAAGAATGGACAAACTCAAACCAAAGGAAGTAGTATGTCAATAGTGCAAGAAGACCACTATAAAGAGAAAAAAGGAGAAGGAGATTAATGAATTCCACATCCACAAATGATGGAGATCTCCTAAAAGAGAAAGATAAAGAAAAGGAAGGTCAAATAGAAAGTGAAAGCTGGATGTCTAATGGTCATGGAGGATGAATCGAATAAGGGCTCTCCAAATGAGGTTTATGAACTTGATGATGATATCAATGATATGTTCATAGTAGAAAATCTTATTAAGGCCCTAAAATCAACAAATAATAACTTGGATAAATCTTTTTATAGAAATAAAATTTTGAGAACTGAAAATGAAATTTTCTCTATTTCTAAAATTAAAGATGAGCTTCTTAAAGATGTTGAATTTTTTAGAAAAGAAAAAGAGGAATTGCTTTCATAAGCATTGTTCCTAGATTCAAATGAAAGAGAATTTTTAAAAATGAAAATTAATGTTTTGGAAAGGGAAAATAAAGAGTTAAATTTTGAAAAGAAATTTTATGAAACTCTTTCCAAACAAAATGACAGTTTAAAAAAAAAGGTCTTGGACTTGAAAAACTCTCTTTCAAATTTTACTAAAGGAAAAAAATTGAATTTACTTTTGGGCTTTCAAAGAGATACTAGTATGAAACATGACGTTAGATATAGTCATACCTCTTCCTCAACTTCAAAAAGTGTGTTTGTTAGAGCTTCACTTTCTAGAACACCTAATCTCCAAGGTGTTGAATCACAAAACTCTTCACAAAAGGCTAATGCCAATGCAAATCCTAAGAGCACAATGCTAGCACATGCATACACCAAAAAGCCTAGAAAAAGGCTAATCATGTTTTTATGTATGCATCATATAAGCCAATAAGGCAAAATGTGCTACACTCTGCACCTAAAAGAAAAATTACACATGATCATACTCGTTCTAGTGTGTATATGCAAAAGACTCATGTGTATGATCGTAATTGCTCACATGCACACTCTCACAAGCAAAAGGCAAATCATGCCTTTATTTGTGGAATAAAGTATTTCAAGAATGCTCAAGTTCCTTCACGTTTTAGGCATCAATCCTTTTAGAAGTCACCTCATACTTGCTCTCCAAATGAGCTTAAAAGAACATTCATATGGTAATGCTTTTGTTACAAAAAATATGGCCATAAAGCATACTTTGTTATGCTAGATTGAAAGATGAACATATTTTTGCTACTAACCCACAAGGATCCAAGAGAAAATGGGTACCAAAGAAATTGTAGGTTTAGATGCTCCTCACTTTCTACTAAAAATGGAGAATCAAACGATGAATGCAGCTGTAGAACATGAAAAGGCATTTGTATTTTGGAAATCATAAGTTGTAATCTATCTCTATGCCTCATTGTTGTTTACCATGCTTTGCTAAGGGGAGTTTGAATTATGAACTTTAGTAGTTATTTTTCCTCTCTCCCTTTTCTTAATGTGTGAACACAACATATGCCCCCAAGTATGTTAATTGAATTATTGTTTGAATATCCTGAGAGATTTGTTAGAAGAAAGCATGTAGATAGGGTGAGTTTTTCTTTCACTAAGTGTTTTGTATTTTAGGTGTTTGCTTTGAGAATGTTGATCAAAATTCTTTTAGGGGAATATCTTTCTTTTGCTTTTGACAAAAGGGGAGAATGCTTAGTATATTTTTTGTCATGGTGAAAAAAAGGGAGAGAATTTTTATGGATGTTTTGATTAAAAATTGAATGCTTAAATTAGTATTTGTTTGGTATCACTTATCTGATTGGATACACTTATTTGAACTCTTTTGGTAACATAACATTTAGTATGTGTTTAACATCCAATAACTGGTATTCTCTGTGGTATATGTGATATCCAGCCTAGTAAGCATCATTTGCATTTTTGTGTTGTAACATTTAATATCCTCTGTGTTTTAAGTTTTATATTTTTGGTATCAAAGCATCTTAGTTTTGTCGTCATTCAAAAAGGGGGAGAATTTTATGTCAAGGGGGAAAATGTTTAAAAAACATGTGACCCCAACGCATTCGCATTACTTCTCTACTTTGAATGATAACAAAACAATCATAAAACCTTGAGAAGTTTTAATATTTATATTTTAGTGTTTTTGTATCCTATAAGGGAGAATGTTCTAATAATGCTTGAAGGATATATGACCCTAAGTGTTTTTGTATAAAAGGTGTAGTTTGGGACAACCAATAGATGTTGTGAGATTCCAAATGGGTATTGTAAACATCCAACGAGCATTAGACAACTCGTAACAAATGTTGGAAGACATGTGTAGTGCCCAAAGCATTTAACGGGTGTTGAATAAGTGCTTCAAGTCAAGTTGTGTTAGACCTCACCACGGGCGTTGATCTAGCCAAGCAACAAGTATTAGAAAAGTGTCCAAGATTGAGTTAAACTTATGGAAATCACAACTGGCATTGGCCCTTCTCAATAGGCATTTAAGGAGTTTCCAACAAATATTACAAAATGGTCAAAGGGCATTAAAGCATATCCATTATAAGTTTAATGGACGTTGCTAAGAATCAACAAACATTGTCACCTCTAATGGCTAGTTTGAAGAAAAGCTGTTAGACTTAACTTCAAGTACTCTAATGATTAGTTATGTAGTTTGGGTATATAAGGAGCTTTTCTAAAGACTAAATTGACTAATGAAACTTTGTGAATACTTATGAACAACTTATAAACATTTAACAAGCTCTTTACACAAACCTTTTGGTGTTACTTTTATATTTAGGTAGAGTGTGGATTGTTTTTGTTACCATTTCGATAACAGATTTCTTGAGTACTAAAGTGTATTTGCTACCTAACTGAGAGAAATTTGACACTGCTTAGACTCATCCTTGCTAGTGGTTGTAAAGGATGGTATTATGTCTAGAAAAATACCAAGGGGTTGGTCTGGCTCTTTTGTTCCTTGTAAAAGAGAGTAGCTGTAAAGGTATTTTGTGAGCCTTAAAAAGGAAAGGTTGTCCTTGAGCCTATAAAAGGGAAGGTTGTCCTTAAACTTGTAAAAATGAAAGGTTGTTCCTGAGCTTACAAAAGGAATTGAAAAGGCCTATGTGAAAGCTTAGGGAGTGGATTAGGTATGTTCCCAAACCACTATTAAATGCTTGTGTTGATTTATGTTTGTTTGTTATTTTCACATTACTTGTTTGTGTTTTTATTTACAACCCAATTCACCCTTTACCCTCTTGGGTTGCCTCATCTGCCACTCTTCTCGACACCGAGCAACCTCTCCACTCAATGAGATCAAATTTTCTAAAACCACACATCTTAGTAATATTTTTCAAAGAAAAAGAACTCCCATATGGAGGAGGGCAAAATTAAAAGGGTTGGAGGATGCAGATGAGAATGTGGATCAAATATAATGGTTGTAGGAGAGTTTTTATTTATGGTTGATGCCATATTTAATTGTGATTATTTAAGATTAAGTTTAGAGGAAGCTTAATAAAAATAAGAAAAATACAAATATTACATATCAAGGTGTGAGATAGATGATAATGTATTTGATTTTGATATACTCAACTATAATTGTTTGGATGGAAAATGAGAGCGTTCATATCACTAAACATCTTAAGAATGAAGGTGTGATCTAAAAACGGTCAACTATGTTGTCATGCTTATGAGTCCTTCAGAATTGAACGTATTAAGAAACTAAAAAAACTCGAACAATAGAACAACTAAACGATTATACTATTTAAAGGCCTAGAAAAAGACAAAAACACATAATGTTCAGAGGATATGCAGTTACATAATGGATAACACTCCTTGATTTTTTGAAATAATGCAGACAAAGATAACAGCTACTATTTGGCATGAGTAAGAAGGTTTAGAAGATTAAAGGTATATACACACACACATACATACACTTATTATTCCCTAAAGAGAGGTATGCTTTTGCTAGGTTTTTTCTAATTCTCTACTTATTCTCTGAGTACTTTATTCTCTTAACCTTTAAGCTTTCTTTCCATAATCTGACTTAAGAATGAGAGTGGCTATGGGATACCTAACCTCCTTTAGCTTATGTTTGTTCCATCTTAGTAGGTCATCCACTTAACTTGTCCTCAGAGGGCTATCAATTAGTGTCATCTATGGGAATCTATTTTGCTCTTATCACTTTTTCTTTAAGTTCCCACATTTACTATTCTATATCCTATTTTCAATAACTTTCATCCATTGATCCTAAACATAGAATGGCCAACCATTTTAGAAATGCACCAAACCCCTCTTAAGAGGAAGAAAACTCCCCTAACTATACACCATCAGGCTAGTTCAAGCAACAAATACAACTATCAATAATGCCTTTGCTCATTTCTAAGAAGCCCTAGCAAGAACCATGAAAATAGCCTCAAACTCTTTTATTGCACACGTAACTAAAGCACTAAATGCTAACTTGGTCAACTTAAACCCTTCATCACCTATGGAGCCTCAACCCAAAGAACCTCTACCTCCAGTAAATCTACAAAGGCCCCAAAATACTTACCAAAATGATAGGATAAAAACACTACTTGAAGGCGAAAAGAACACTAAGATTGACTTAGAGGACGAGGCTAACTTCGAAGAGGAATAATTAAAAGCCAAATATGGCTTTATTAATAAATATGTAAAGGCTTCACCTTTAATATAGGAAACTATAGAGGAGAAGTTCCTAACCAAGTGGAAACTTCTTACTTGGTAGACATATAATAGAACAGAAAATCCCTGAACACATCTTTCCACATTTTGAATAACCATCCTATTAAACGACATCACAAATGTCATCTTCTATAAGGCTTTCCTTACTACCCTAACTGAAATAGGAAAATGGTGGTATCTTCAGCTAACTGCTAGTTTTATCTATTTATTCAAGGAGATAGAGGATGTTTTTCTCACATGATTCACCATTAATCTACCTCACAAGAGGAAAGCTAGCTCTTTTAGATCTTGTAGGCAGAAAGAAGGGGAAACCCTTCGAGAATATATTGATAGGTTCAATAAAGAGGTAATGGAAATCAAAACTATCAATGTCGAAAGAGTTGTAGAGGTGATGAGAAGCGAAACTGCATTCGGATAATTGAAAGATAAGCTCCACACTAAGATGGTTGACTCGTAATCAGAGCTAATCGTATAGCCCAGAAGTACATTGAGTTAGGCAAAAAGAAGAGGGAGGAATGTAAGAGTGCAAAATGTTAAAACCAAAAGAAGACCCATGACAATAGACCTGATAGTTTTGTTCGCCAATGCTCTAGAGGTATACCCCTTCCTCTAGTAGAATAAAAAGCAGTGGAGATTCACATTTCATACCACTCAATGAAACTAGAGGTAATATCATTTAACAGATAAAGGAAAATGATACTGACATAAAGTAACCCTCAAAGGCTCAACCTTGATAGGGCAACCAAGAGGGATAAATCTTTATTTTATAGGTTCCATGAAGATCATGGACATGACATAAAACAATATTAGGACCTCAAGAAAGAGGTTGAAAGGCTTATACAAATAGGAGCCCTTTAAAAGTTCATACAAGATTATAAAAGGAAAAGCCCTCAAAAGGATAATAAAGAGTGAAGATCATATGAACGTCCTTGTAAGATCATAGTAGGGGTAATACATGTGATCAAGAGAGGATACCAACCTAGTACCTTCACAAAGGAATGTTAGTGTTCATACATCTTCATCATCAACATTAAGAAGACCAATCTACCTTCAGTTACATTCAGCCCTGAAGATAACAAACACATTGAAGGCCCATATAATGATGCCATTATCAACCATACACTTCAAAAACTCGATACCCCTATAACATTGTTCTTCTTATTCTGCCATAAGCATCTTCTCTTCCCCTTTTCATGAACTAAACCACCTTCAACCTTCATTCGATTATCATCCTTCATAATGCTAAGAGTTAAGCAAGTAGTAAAGAAGAGGGCTTATGCAAGAGGTTCCATCTTAAATCGTTATGAAGACCATCCCTCTTTTGACTTTAACATTATACCACCACCATTGTTGGACCCATTCATACCAAATCTAGAATTTACAAATGAAATTTAAGTAACAAGACACAAGGTGTTTAGAAAATAGAACTAACAAATATTATTATAGGACTACCTTGGACACAATCAAGCTAAAAAGGGAGGTTGACCATACCTTGAGGGGGTTAGGTTACTTCGATTCACTAAGATGAGGCTCTTAACCTATGTTAGCTTAACATTGGAATTCTTTACTACCCTAACCCCTGAACATGTTAGAGAGGACAACCAACCAAATTGGTTTACATGTAAGTTGTTTAGTAAGGAATAAAAGGTACATTTTGATATGTCCAATTTGATTTTTGGGTTCCCTAAGGAAGGATATAGAATTCCAATGCTAAAGTACCAAGTGTAGGAGGTTTGAGAGTAGATCACCATAATTCTAACTACCTTTCCAATAGGGTGCTTAAAGTCTCATGAAATCCAAAGCTTAACACTACGATACATCTATATATTTCTAGCCTACACATTATTTACTCGAGCTGAAAATACAGGTTTGATCTTAAAAAATGACCTTTTCTTTTCATGGTGTGTGGTGAATAAGCAAAAGCCAATGAAAGGTTTTTGGATATTCCAACATTTATTAGCAGTAATCATAGCTAGAAAAGGAAAAATTATGACTAAGTTCATGGCTATTATCGTAGTAATAGCATATAGGAGCTCTAGGTATTAGGCAAGCAAAATAGAGCCAACAATGTAAATCAAATATCTCAATTGTTCTTATTTGCTTTAAGCCCAAATTTGGAAGAAAAAGAGAGGCTGGTACATGCCAATTCATGGGGAAAGTAGGATGAAAGTCTAAATCTCAAATATTGAGTAAAGCATAATAATTCACTGTCAAAACCCTTAAAATCACGATCGCGACCTTGCAACAAGGATGGATGAACCTGAACCCGACAAATTCGCAGAGTAAATCGCAGTTGGAATCCTGCCAAAGAAAACATGATTGTCATATAGTGTGATTCATAGTGACGTTCGTGTTTTTAGTCACAACTGCGACTTTTGTAGTTATATAGAGGGAACTAAGTCTACAACTAAAACTTGTCAAGTGTCTAAGATAACCTTTAACATATCAAAATTTGTGAGGGTAAAAATACTATAGAGATCATGACCCATTCAAGTATTTTTTTTCCTTATCAAACATAAGGGTTTCGATCACTGTTGCGTCCAAGAAGAACCTTAATTATGATCGCAACTTTTGGTTGGTTGGATAAATGTAATGACTATTTTCTTGGAAAACTAATAGTAACATGCCATGTGGACAAACCGCTAGATACAAATAGGATTCTCCACTGCGATTTTAGTCTTTTTAGTGTAAAGTGAAAATTTGTAACCACGAAATGCCAGTCACGACCATAAAACTAGTTTGACATGCATTTAATGCAAAATCTGCCTAGTTACCTTAGAGATTTAAGTATATTTTTTTTGTAATGTCTCTTGGGTGGTTATTGCATATAAATACTCCACCAAACAGATATGAATGCAAAAGAATATCATTGAATATAGCCAAACTCTTTCAATTTTACTTCTCAACCTTTTCTTCTTCATATGTGAGTTAATATTATTGGGTGTAAGAATTAAATACCATTGTAATTAGGTTTGAGAGTTAGCCTAGTTGTCAAAACTCTTGTATTAGGTTAAATGTGAGCTGTTGAGAAAACACTTGAGTGAGGTTTTTATGTAAGCCTTAAAACACAAGTTATAAAGTTGTGTGTAAACCATTAAAACACATTGTACAAGTTTAGTGTATGCTTAGAAACACCATTTTGAGTTAGTAGAACACCTAATTGTAAAGAATTGGGGAATGAATATAGGATTCATTAACACCCGAACCACTATAAAAATATTTTATTTTTATTCCTTTTCCTTCTCCTTCAATTTCCCAAATTCTTTATCTTCCCTCCAAATTTTTAATTTTCCATCAATTCAACCCCCTTTTTAGTGCTTAAGGGCCAACAAGTGGTGTCAAAGCAAGGTTCTCATTAAAACTCTTAATTGAGTGAATAAAGACATATGACACAAGATGAAATCCACACTTATCTCAAGCCATACTTTGATGGATTTGACTATATGCATTGAAAGTATAAGATGGAGATATATTTAGACAGTGATGTAGTGGACTTTTGGGATATTGTGGCAACAAAATGGAGGCCTCTTACTAAGGTAGTTGATAGAAGTGAAAAGTTAATCTCAAAGGAAGAATGGGTGGAAGCTCATACAAGATCAAATGGAAGAAACAAAAGGGCAATGGCAATCCTTCTTAGTTCCTTGTTAAGAGAAGAAATAGGAAGAGTTCAACAATGACTCACAACCCATGGAATTTGAAAAACTTTGAAGAATTACCATGAAGGCATAACCTTGGTGAAATCTAGTAGATCGAAGATGTATATGACAGAATGAGAGTTATTCATGATGAAGGATAATGAAAGCATCACCGATATGACAAATAGACTATTATCCATTATCACAAACATGAAGAAATTTGAAAGGATGCTCATCAATCATGAGATAAACACTAAAATACTTAAATCCTTACCTCTTGAGAAGTTTGGTGCTATGATATATAGCATACAAGAGTCAAATCTATAAATTGGAAAACTACAAATAGATGTCCTTATAGGCGAGCTTCTCACTCATGAGCTAGCCTTGAAAAAGTATGAGGAGATGAATAAGATGAGAAGGTAAGGGGATAAGAATGATAAAACATAGAAGAAGACTTTAGCTCTCAAATCCTCATCTAAAGACAAAGAAGCAGAGGTTGTCTTAAGTGATGATGATAGTGAAAAAGATAAAGAGGAGCTAGTTATACTTTCTAGAAGAATCAAGAAGCTGATAAGATGAAGAAAGGATAGAAGGAACTTTAAGAAGGAATCTCCCAACCGCAAAGAAAAGATGAGTGAAGTAATATGCTATGAGTGTGGCAAGCAAGGCCACATCAAGTATGATTGTCCCAAGCTAAAAAAGAAGGAGAAAGGGGATAAAGAAACGAAGAAAAGCTTCAAAGCTACTTAGAATGACAACTCAAGTCAGAAGGATGAAGATGAGGAAGTGGCAAATCTATATTTCATGGCACAAGATGACTCTTTAAATGAGGTAAGTTCTTCATCCTATTCTTGTTAGGTGATGTGGATGATGACCACTTGGAAGCTCTTACCTTGAGATGTGACAAATACAAGTCAAAAATGAAAACTTACAAAAAGAAATGCTTAAAACTAAAAAATAAGTTTAACTCATTGAATGAGCTTGCAAGTGAATTAAGGACTTCTAATGAAGAACTCAAAAAATCTATAGAAAGACTTATAAAGTCTTTATATTATCTAAATTTCTTGAGAAAGGAAAATGATACCTTAAAAGGAAAGGTAATAGAAATTCTATTTCTATATTTTACAAAGGGAAAAAAGCTTTATATATATTAATTGTATCTCAAAGACCTCCACTAGTTAGACATGGTATTGGTTTCAATTGAGCCTCCTCATCATCTAAATCTCCTTTCACTACTTTCATTAGAGCTTTAACCCTTCAAACATCTAGTATTGAGGTAATTGGGAGGAAAAGTGTTCATATCACTAAGCCACCAATGCCCAAGGACAAACGGAAGGCACATCAAGGCTCAAAGCCTATGCTAAAAAGGGCTAACCATGCATACATCTACACTAAGAAACATGCTCACCCCAACACACAAAAAATTCTCATATATTCTTAACCATTCATGTATATGCTTACACCCATATCATCATAGTATGAGAAGTATCCCTACTCATACCAAAGCTATGTATAGGAGGAAGACTCACAAGTCTAAACTCCAATGTCATTGTTGTATGAAGTTTGGTCATATAAATATCTATTGTTATATCTCACCTCAAATTAGAGGACCCTTATAAGCCAACCCCTAAGGACCTAAGAATGTTTGGGTACCTAAACAAAAGTGATTTGTTTATGTTGTGTAGGATTGTAAAACAACCACCAATGAAGATAATGAATGACATGAGGATAGTGGATGCTCAAAGCATATGACAGACAACAAGAAGCTATTCATAGCCATAAAAGCGAAAGAAGGTGGCAATGTCACTTTTAGGAATAATGTTAAGGGTAAGCTAATTGGCATTAGAACAATTGGTAAGAATGGTGGTTCACTTATTGATGATGTTCTTCTTGTAGATCGTTTACAACATAATTTGCTTAGTATAAGTCAATTATGTGATAAAGGCAACAAAGTCACTTTTGACCCTAGATAGTGTCGAGTTACCACTTTGGTGGATAAAAGGGTAGTCTTCAAGGGTGAAAGAAGGGGCAATACCTATTTAATTGACTTAGACAATTTGGCTAACCAATCTTTCAAGTGTCTTGTGTCCCTTAGCAATGAAGCTTGGCTTTGGCATAGAAGACTTGGTCATGCTAGCATGAAACTTCTAAAAAGCATATCAAAAGGAAAGGTAGTGGAAGGTCTTCCCAAGCTAAAATTCTCAAAGGACAAGACATGTGGACCATGCCAAATGAGAAAGCAACATCTATCTTCATTCAAGGTAAAAAATGTTGTAAGTACATCTAGACCTCTTTAACTTATCCATATGGACTTGATTGGACTTACTAAGAGTGCTAGTTTGGGTGAAAAATATTATGCATTTGTCCTAGTTAATGATTACTCTAGGTTTACTAGGGTATCTTTTCTAGCTCATAAGCATGACACTTTCGATGCTTTTAAAAGTTTTGCAAAAAGAGTTTTAAATGAAAAAAAGGGTTACTTCATTTCTTCTATAAGGAGTGACCATGAAAAGGAATTTCAAAATGAATTTTTTGAATCTTTTTATTTAGAAATGGGATTTCTCATAATTTTTCAACTCCTAGAACACCACAATAAAATAGTATTGTAGAGAGGAAAAATAGAACACTAGTAGAGATGACTATAACTATGCTCAAGGAGTATTCATTACCTAATTACTTTTAGGCTGAAGCCATCAATACTTTTTGTTACATTGTTAATCATGTTTTCAAAAGACTCATTCTCAATAAAACTTCTTATGAGCTTTGCAATGGTAAAAAGCTTAAGTTATCATACCTAAGAGTTTTTTGTTGTAAGTGTTAAATCTTAAATACAAAGGACAATCATGGAAAGTTTGATTCTAAAACAAATAAAGGTATTTTTCAAAGATATTCCACCTTTAGTAAATCCTATAGAGTATTCAATAAAAAATACTATGGTCATTGAAGAGTCAATGAACATTGTGTTTGATGAATCTAGTAAATTTGATCTTGGGAAAGGTTCTCTTATTGATAATCTTGCAGGTGACTTTGAGAAAATGAAGTTAGAGTCAACTTCAATAGAAACTATTATAAACCATCATAAAGACAAGTCATCAAAAGAAGAAAAGGAATTCCAACCACAAACAGTAAATATTTCAGAACAAGATCTTCCCAAGGATTGGAGATTCTCCTAACATCAGCTAAATGATCTAATTATTTGTGATACATTCAAGGTGTAAGTACTAGATCTCAACTTAATGCTTTAGATAATAATCTTGCATTTGTTTCTTAATTTGAGCCAAAAATCAATTGAAGAGGCTTTTGATGATAAAAGTTGGGTGATTGCCATGCAAGAGAAACTTAACCAATTTGAAAGAAATAAAGTATGGAAACTTATTCCTAGGCCTAAGGAACACCCTATTGTAGGGTGCAAGTAGATGTTTAGGAATAAGTTAGATGAGCAAGGTTTCATTACTAGAAATAAGGTTAGATTGGTTGCAAAGGGGTACAACCAAGAGGAAGACATTGATTATGATGAAACCTATGCCACTGTAGCAAGATTAGAGGCCATTAGGATTCTCTTAGCTTATGCATGTCACATGAACTTTAAAATTTTTCTAATGGATGTTAAAAGTGTATTTTTAAATGGTCTAATTAAGGAGGAAGTTTATGTTTAACAACCTCCTAGTTTTGAATCTCACATTTTTCCAAATCATGTTTATAAGTTAAGTAGAGCCTTATATGGTTTGGAACAAGCTCCAAGAGCTTGGTACGAAAGGCTTAGCTCATTTCTTTTACAAAATGATTTTGATTAAGGAAAGGTTGATACTATTTTATTTGTTAAAAGGCATAATCAAGATACACTCATTGTATAAATATATGTCGATGATATTATATTTGGTGTTGCTAATGAATCTCTTTGTAAGGATTTTGCCAATGTATAATAAAGGAATTTAAGATGAGCATGATGGGAGAGCTCAAGTTCTTTCTTGGCCTACAAATCAAACAAACCAAAAAAGGCATATTCATTAACCAAGCCAAGCACACACAGGATATACTTAGGAAATTTGGCATGAAAGGATGCAAAGTAACAAAGACACCAATGAGTGCTACTAGCAAACTAGATAAAGATGAATCGAGTAAGTTGGTTGATGAAAAAAGATATAGAGATATGATTGGTTTTTTGCTCTATCTCACTACCTCTAGACTGGACATCATGTTTAGTGTAAGCATGTGTGATAGGTTTCAATCATGTCCTAAAGAATCACATCTTAATGATGGTAAAAGGATTCTTAATTATAGCTACATTACACTTAGGTTTATGGTATCCTATGAATTCATCTTTTAGTATTTTAGGATATTTGAATGCAAATTATATTGGTAGCTTACTAGATAGAAAAAGCACTTTTGAAACTTGCCAATTTATAAGAGAATGTTTAGTTTCTTGGTTTAGTAAGAAGCAAGTTTTAGTTGCGTTATCCATGTTGAAGCAGAATATGTGATTCAGGGTTGTTGTTGCACCCAAGTTTTTTGGATGAAACAACAACTAAAGGATTATAACAAAGTTGCTGATCACAATCCCATTAAATGTGACAACACAAGTGCAATAAATCTTTCAAGGAATCTCATCCAATACTCTAAGAGTAAACATATTGACATTAGGTATCACTTTCTTAGAGATCATGTCTAAAATGGTGATGTGGTGTTAGAGTTTATTAACACTAATCATCAACTTGCGAATATTTTCACTAAACTTCTCAATAAAGAAATGTTGAACTTTATTAAGAGGGAGCTAGGAGTGCTTGATGGAAGCTCCTTAGAGTGAAAATTAGATCTTATAGAGTATTCCTTATTTAGATTATTGTTTTCAGCAAATGGATGTTGTATTTGATAGATGTGCACTTTACTACTTTAGATGTCTTAATTCCTTATGCAAATATGCTTTTCTATGCCAATTTGCATGAATTAATCATTAATACATTAAGTGGATCATTAGGAAGTTACAATTCTTATCTCTTTTTCATTTCTCTTTTTGCCTCGTAATTTACAGTCGCTACTTTCCTTTTGCGATCGCAATTTACAAGCACTTATTAAACTTTATGTCATACATCAAATTTGTGGTCGCAATCTCAATTCTCCATCGTGAATTTTTTTTTAAAATTCAAAAGTTTTAATTGTTGACTCCTTTAATTTTTGAGAAATTCTTATCTGTTACTCATATTTTTTATAATTAGCAGTAGCGACTTGAGGTTTGCGGCCTCGGATTAAAGTAATTGTCAAGTTTTAATTGATTTGACTACCAACCAATGGTACCCCTTATTTTATTGCCAATTTGACTATTTTTTTTACTATTTTTCATCAATTTTTTTTTACCTATTCAAACCCGTCCAATACTCTTCCATTTTACTTTTAAACATTCTCTTCATCTATCTTCTTTTTCTTGTCTCAAACCTACTACCATCTTCAAACTTCTCTAATAGCACCCAAAAAGCTCTCTAGAGCAGATAAAGGAAAGGGCATAACCCAATCCTCTGGTCCTCATGCCCTTCACTTGATGAAAGGGATCACCAAAGAAGATAAAGATCGTTACAAAGCCAACTCCACTAAAATCATCCAACCCAACAAAATTCCCTCAACTTTTCTCTTTGAATCCCTAGGAATCAAGGATGAAATTCATGCCTTTTTATCCAACTTGGGCTGGAACGAGTTTATCTTCCAAGATGAACTCAGATACAAAAAAATAGTTAGGGAGTTCATGTACATGACCACATTGAATAGAAGAGTCGAATCTAGAGTAGGTCAGTATGGGTTAATCTTTCAGGCTTTCGGGGACCCTTTCTTTATAACCTTTGAACAACTCTCTAACCTTTTCAACCTTCAAATGGGAGATGACATCCTTTTCATCATCTTTGCACTTGATATCATCTACTTCGAATTTTGGCCTGAAATCTCCATTGAAACAAAACAAGACCCAAAAATATCTTTGGCTAAGTATATTTAGACCCTTCCAAATTGGCTCCTTCATCGTATCATCACCTTTTCTATAAATGTTAGAGGTGATGGGAATGAAAAGGTTTGTAAAAAAACATAGCCTTTCTATTTTGCTTAACTAAAAATAAACTCATCCAAATCGGCCAATACCTTATGGATCAATTAATTCATATAAGTACCAAGCCTAAGAGCTAATTTCTTCTACGCTCTCATGTCACAACAATTTATAGATATGTGGGGACACTTAATAAGGAAAATGAAAAATTCTTCATGAAGAAATATTTACCATCCCATAATTTCCTTGACTTGCCCTACCTCATCAATGCCAAAGCTATAAACCCAGATTCTTATACTTATACCTTGGGTTCTTTTAGGGCTAAAAAGCTTAAAACCTCTCAAGCCTCAAAGAGAAAAAGGCTTGTGATAGATGAGGGTACCTAACAAATTCCATCTCCTAAGCCTAAACCTAAAACCAAATCCTCTGCCATCTCTCTCTTCTCAATAAATAAGAAATTGGACAAAGTCATGAGAATGATCAAGAGGAGATTTCTTCTACTTTCCCACCTCTACAGTGACTTGGTAGATCTCTAAGAGAAGGTGGGTGCTACTCTTTGCCACCTCCCTAATTTTGAAGATTAGAAGGATACTCTAGAAGAAGAAGAAGATCAAGAGGTGGAAGAAGGGGATGAAGCACCAGGAGAACGTGCAAATGAAGACATTGCTGATTTTAGAGATGATGATAACTCTTCAGTCTTTTAATTTCTTTCATAGGCTTGTAGTATTTTCTTTTATTTTATTCACTTTGTTTATTTTGTAGCCTAAGTTTGTGATCCTACATCTTTCTGTTTCTATTTATCTACATAAATAAAATTATTTGCAATTTATGCTTCATGTGTTTATTTATGATGTGTGATTGTTCTTCTATTTACTATCCTAATTCCTATTTGAATCATGTCATCTATGCACTTTTACTTACTTTTAACTTTTATTCTCTTTTTTATCTTGCCAAAGGGGGAGAGAAATAGTAAAAGAAATTGCATGACATGTAATCAATAGGAAGTATAAGTTAAGGGGAACATTCTAATCTAAAATCTAAATCCTTGCTAAACTTAGACTCTCAATAAGTATTCTACTTAAAATGTTAACCATTTCAACTTCACCCATATACAATTCATCACCTTTTATAAAATCTGTCTAAGTTGTCAAAATCATAAAGGGGGAGATTGTTGGACTGGGTTGGTCAAACCTAAGTCAAAGGTCCCTTTTGATCTTCAAAATGAAGATTGATAGGTTCTAACATCTTGTTTACGTGTTGTTTTTATAGTTTTTAATATAGCTTTACATTAAAAGTTGGATGAAAGTCTAAATCTTAATCATTGAGTAAGGCATACCAATTCACGGTTAAAAACCTTAAAATCATGACTGCAAACTTGCAACAAGGATGGATGAACCTAAACCAGATGAATTTATAGAGCAAATCACAGTCGCGACCCTGCCAAGAAAGACATGATTGTCATACAATATGATTCACGATGACATTTGTGTTTCCAGTCGCAACCACGACTTTTGTAGTTGTGCGGAGGGAACCAAGTCTGTAACCAAAACTTGCCAAGTGTCTAGGATAACTATTGCCATATCAAAATTTGTGAGGGTGAAAAAGCTATCAAGATCGCAACCCATTGAAGCATTTTTTCCTTATTAAACAGAAGGATTTGCTATCATTGTCACATCCAAGAAGAACTTTAATCATGACCGTAACTTTTGGTTGGTTGGATAAACACAATGACTATTTTTCTTAGAAAACTAATAGCAACATGCCACGTGGACAAGTTATTAGATACAAATGGGGTTTTCCACTATGATTTCAGTGTTTTTAGTGCAAAGTGAAAATTCACAACCTCGAAACACCAGTCACGACAGCGAAACTAGTATGACAATCATTTTAATGCAAAATCTCCTTAACTTACCTTAGAGATTTAGGCATAGTTTCTCTGAAACATCTCTTTGGTGGTTATTGCCTATAAAAACTCTACCAAATGGATATGAATGTAAGAGAATAACATCGAATATAGCCAAACTCTTACAATTTTACTTCTTAACTTTTTATTCTTTGTATGTGAGTTAATATTGTTGGGTGTAAGCATTAAACACCATTGTAATTCAAAACTCTTGTATCAGGTTAAGTTTGAGCCTTTGAGAAAACACTTGAGTGAGATTTTTGTGTGAGCCTTAAAGTTATTAAAACATATTGTACAAGTTTGGTGTGAGCTTGAAAACACCATTTTGAGTTAGTAGAACACCCAATTGTGAAGAATTAGAGAGTGAATGTAGGGTTCATTAACACTCAAACCACTATAAAAATATTATGTTTTCATTCCTTTCCTTCTCTTTCAATCTCCCATATTCTTTATCTTCCCTTCAAATTTTTAAATTTCCACCAATTTAACCTCCTTTTTGGTGCTCAAGCGCCAATGAAATCCACTTTGATTAAAAGAAGGAATAACATACATCTCAAGCAACCTACACTCAAGTAATGGCATAAATAACAAAGCTTGAAATATGCATTTGAATAATGTAGGAGCAGTTGGAAGCATTTTATGCTTTTGTGGGGTTCACACCACTACCACTTGAAGTGTAGATGAGTTTCTTTTCTTTTTCTTTTAGTTATTTTCAATTGAATATTTTGAATAATGGGTTGAATTATTATCATGATAGATTTTATGTGTTCTCTTTGTGAATTATGGATATAATAAAGTTATTTGATTTTTGATGCAAGTCTAATTAATTTAAGATATGAAATTTAGGATATGTTTTGATTTTGGATTTGTAGGGACAAATGTTGAAATATCGCTTCACACAAATCATATTTTGTGTGTATTGGAGATATGTGAACTTATGAATGAAATTTTAGTATGTGGATGTGGAAATTATCTTGTTTCAATGAGACTATTGTCACTTCATTTTTATGTTTTAATATAGCTATGGTAGTTGAAATGATGCATAAATAGGTTTACATGACTGCAGGAGTTGTGATGTGCATTCCCTACTAACATTTCATTTTTGGAACGAAACTAATTATGAAATAAACGTGTTGTTTGAATTAGATATTTGTCAAATGGATTATTGAGTTTTACCACAGTTGGAAATGTGGTATGATTGTGCCTATGTAATAGATATAAACATGGTGATAACTGCGAATTGAGAGCAGTCTACATTCTGCATTTTTATGTCTGGTGGTATTTGGTTTCAAAAATCACGAAATGAAAGATAATTGAACTATCATTATATCATAATGGATAATTTCATGTTGTTTGTAAGGACTAATTTTTGTTTTGGACTAAACAACAACAACAAACATTTTCTGAAATTCCAAGCCTATGGGTCATGCAACAACATATGCACCACTATTCCAAAATGTTCATCCCAAGATGGAATCAAACACACCAAGATTCAATTAACACATGCCACAGGGAAGTGGAGTTTTTTGTTTTCTTATTTTTAGTCTTTCATTTTCTCATTTCTTTAAACATTGAGGATAATGTTGTCTTTAAGTTGAGGGAGGGGTATCAAATAGGAATTTTTTTTATTCTTTTAGAAATTATAGGATTCTTTGTTTAGAAATTTAGTTAGTTCATTCTTCGATTAAATTTATTTATTCTTTCATTAATAGTGTTCCTACTTTCTTAAAGTATTACTGTTCAAAAAAGTAAAGAAGAATTAAAATGGAATATTGATTAGTGCAATTATTGTGAAATTTTGGATTGGTTAAATTCTCATAGTAAATTGGGCATGATCTTCTCATATGGAAATTCAGATATTGAAGTTTGATAAATGATGTGAGCAAGTGATTTCTATAATTTGATAAAGAAATTTGCTTGAAACATTACACCTATGAAATGTTTACTTGTTTAAATTCAAACATGTGCATGATAGTTTGTTAAAAACTTTTCTATAAATTTTAGAACAAAGCATATACTTTTTGAGGTGAAATATTAATTCACAATTGATCAAAGAAATGATTTAGGCATTCTTTGTGTTACCTTATTTAGCCCATTCATACCTTATAAATTTTTATATGTTTGCACCCTCTGTTGAGCCTTTACAAACATTCTAAGAGTGTATATAAGCCTTTTTGTTAGTACCCTCAACCTTATTGCCATATAGCTCATATTGTGGCCTACCCACTAAGAAAATTTTAGAATTGAAATTTGTGTCATTACAATTTCCATTATTTTTATTGAGAAAGTTAAAGTTCCTTCTTGATCGTATAGTTGAACATATGTGCAAGTGTTTGATATTTTACAAAAAAAAGTTGAAAATTGTTGTGAAGTCTTTTAAGTTTAATGCTTAAATTGTTTGGAGCTCACAATTTTTATATGAGATGCATTATGTTAACAATTTGCCCTTGAGTTTTATGTAGAATTATGATAAAATGAGTGATTGTTGCTAAAAAATAAAGAATGAAGGGTTTGACAAGTTAGGAAATTTTGAGAGCATATGAGAATTTTTAATGTTACTTGATTGTTTTAACTTTTGAAATTCTCTTACTTGTACCTTTTATCCTTTTTTGGGAAACCATTTACCCTAACCACATTACAAGCAAATAAAAACCTTTTGATCATTGATTAAATGTGTAATTACATTAGTGGAGATTGATTGTATGTACTTGCCTATGAGATTTAGTATAACTTAAAGTTATGAAATGTTTTGACAATATTAACTAGTATTATGTTTGATTTTAAATTTCATCAATAAAGAAAAAAGCGTATTGTGATTTTTGTGAATTTTTTGGTTGATTTGAGCTAGAAAATTATTTGTAAAGTTTTGAAAATGGATTCAAATGCCACATATTTCTTGTGAGTGTTGATTGTTTAATTTATTATAAAATTTTTCTAAGTTCAAAGGATTGCAATTGTTGAATTGAAAGATTCTCTTATTTGTTTTCTTTTGAATTGAAAGATTCTCTTATTTGTTTTCTTTCTTTGCTTGAGGATAAGCAAGACTCTAATTTTTAGGGAGTTTGATAGAAATTCTTTTAGTACATAATTTTTAGGCAAGAAATTATAAATTTTTCTGGGTTTCTTAGTATTTTTATTCCAAAACAAGCTCATTTATGTCTTTTTTATGCTTTCATAGGAAATTTTTGAAAAAAGTGCTAAATTACAATTTTCAGTAGTGTTGCATAGGTTATTGCATAACCAATGCATTGACCATACAAAGATCTAGAGTTGACTAGTCAACAACACAAAATTGTGGCAACAGTTAAGTGTATAAGATGTTGCATGACCCATGCATTAGGTCATGCGAATTTGCTAGAACATATTTGCTAAATGCAAAAGGAAACAATCTTTTAAGTAATAAAGAGACCTAATAAGATATTCATTTAAGGCCGACGAGAGATAAATCAGGAGATAGAATTTCGGATCTATCATCTACTCTAAATTTATGAAAAAATTTGGGAGATTTTAGAAAGTTTTTCTTAAAATTCATTGTTTTCACGACAAGATTGTTCTTTGAGATTTTCTTCTTTTAATTTCAATGGGTTACTTCAATTTTGTTTCATTTTCTTCTCTTGGAGTGAATTAATTTTCTTATTCTAGGGATTAGTGCGAAAACTCAACATTTCTTCATGATTATATAAGGAGATTTTCATTTCAATTGTGTTGGATTACTTGATTTAATGTGTTTGAGTTTGTATGACTTTAGTATATGATGATCACATATATTTAAAGGTTGATAACTTAGATAATGGAGCGAAAGTAGAAGTCTAGGGTTAATCATAACACATTAAACTAGAAAACTAATACCACAAAAGTAGGATTAATCTCTAGAGATATTCAAAGGATAATCATAGAACCTAATGCATTGTTATTGAATTTTGTGACCATAAGAGTATGTATAATCTCAGCAGTAATAGACTCAATTTTATTTGAGAAAGATTATTAGGTAATTTAGGAAATCTATTTCAAGGATAGTCCATTCATTTGAGAAACAAATTCTTGTGTAATTATGAAGAGTGTTATGGTGTAACTCGATTTCCTAGGAAATCATTCGCATAAGTGTTTTTTCCATTTAATTCTTGTTGTCAATTTATTATAGAATTTTTAGATTTTAGATTAATTATTTTTCCATAATTTGGTTGTTAGATAATATGAAAATTAAGTTCTTTGGCACTTATGAAATTCAATTCTCGTGAAAATAATTTTTACTTATTATTGTATTACTTGAGCGATTTGTGCACTTATAGGGGGTTATATACACAACAACAACAATAATAATAGCAAAAAAAAAAAGTATAATTTTTTACTTGATACATAATTAGATTTGTAATATAATTAGATTTGTAATTCTAATACTATGATAGCTAAATACTAGTAATTAATAACTACATAACATGTATCATGTTTTTAAATATATAATACCTTTTAGTAATTATCATTTATATTTGATTCATTATATATTTCACTTTCTTAAAAAAAAACTATATTTTTTTATTTCTACTATGTCTCTGTTTACATATCTATGAATATTAAAATTTTATACATTATTTAAAATTTTTAACAAAAATATTTTTATATTTAAGTATTAAAATTTCATGAGAGATATAATAAAATATTAAATTAAAAAATATTATAATTATATTAATTTTTATAACTAATAAATAAAATTATATTAGTTAACTTATATTATAAAATTTAATGATAAAATTTATTTTAAAAGTAATGGAATACAAACATTAATTTAAATTTATATATAAATTTAAATAAATAATATCACATAAATATACCAACAATGTACTAATCAACATTTTATTAAATTTAACAATTGAGTATTATATTAAAGGAGTGTATTTAATTAGAATTTTTAAAGATATTTATAAACTTTTTTACTTTTATTGAATTCATAGATTTTTAATGATTTTGTAGAGTTTATAAATTTATAAATGACTTTCAAAAATTTTATTTTAAAAAACTTTTATAGTCATTAATAGACTTTTATAAATATTATTAGATTTTCATTAATTTATTATATTTTAAATAATGTAATGTATTTGTATTTCTGATACAAATAAAATCTATGACACCAACTATAATTAAATACAAAATCGAGTAGTATATTGTAATATTTAATTTATTATAATAAAGTTTGATTTTTTTTATTATTACACTGACATAAAATTTTCATATTTGAATTATACGACAAGAATTACTAATTTTGTTTTGACAACTTATGCTTTTATAACTGTATTGGCAATGATTTTTTAAGAGTAATGTGTCTCTATGCATTTTTTTTTATCACGTTTGAAATTTGCACTATTATTGTTTTTATTTTTCTATATAAATAATACATTAACAACAATTTTATAAGATGTTTGTGATAAATATTATAATGTATTAATATATTATAATATTAAAAATAATATTATAACTAATATTATTATAATTATAATAATATTATAATTAAAATAAATTTATAATATGATAATATTACAATATTAACAAAAAAAAAACTCACAATTTTTTTTCTCTTTTATTTCTCATTCTAACCCAATATTTCGAGTATAATATAAGTGGACCCCAAATTAAGTGGATCTATGCCACTACTAATTCAAATGATTTATAGTGCATTTAAAAGCTATAAAAATCTACAAAAAATTTTGAGAAAATATTAAATTTTTTTTAATTGTTATATTTATACTATACTTAAAAGTCATCTAAATCTTACAAAATTCGATGACTTTTAAAAGTACTTAAGTTTCATATACTTTAGTTGTCATCTAATACTGATTTCTATAGACTTTTAGGGTCTTTCAAAATTTTTATTAAATACTTCTAATTTTGAAAGAATCTTTAAAATAATACTCTACTTTAAAATCATAAAAATTTGTAATTCTCTTAATCACTAGCCCTCTTAGACCCTACTCGATTTGTTTACACATGCATGCATGAGAGACGATTGAAACCCTCAAGTTCTGTTCTGGTGATTCTGACCTATCTAAACAGCACCAATGGCAATCAGATTATTGAACTGCACTGGTCCCAATTGCTGAAAACTTGAAATAGTTATTAAAAAAAAAGCCTTTAACTTTATTATAGCTTTGCTTTGATTCTCTTCTCCCACAGCCTAATATCCCCACAAGCATTGCAGGTCCTGTTCATTTTTTTATGCCTTTTTTTTCTTTGCCTCCTCCCAATCTCTGCTTTCCCCTTTCCTCCTCTCTCTCTACACAAAGCTTATTATTAGCCCACCCGGACCACTCTCTCTCTCTCTCTACGGTGCTTATCGTTTCTTTATTTTTATTCTTATTTATTTAATTTTTCCCTTCAAAAACATGGCCCCTTCTCAAGTTCCTGATCCCTCAAGGTAAGCTTTCACATTTTTTTTTCTTGCTTTTTGCATCTGGGTTTCTTCTGTTTGCTTGGATCTATGGTGGGCTTTCGTTATAGTAACTGAATCTGCGATCAAGATCTTGTTTTTGCTTAATTATCGTTCTGATCGTTGTTCCTTTACTTGGTTACTGCCTGTTTCTGTGATTATTTGAGCTCTTTATGCAAACTGCATTTTGTTAGCTCTTGACTTGATTGATATACTGTGGTCCTTGAATCCTTTTTGTTTGTTCTGATTTTCTTTCTTTTTTCTTTTTCGAATAAAAAAAATTATCCAGAATTTGTTCTGGTTTTATATAGTTTTCTCCCCTCCCTTTTTGGGACAGAGATTGTGTATTGAGTCAGCTAGCTGTGGATGCTCGGTCTCACTGCTCAGTTTTCTTTGCAGTATCATTCATTAAATAGATCTTTTTGATTGGTTATATTGCAATCCTGATTTATAATTGGATTTTTATGCTCTTTTAGTGTTTTCATTTTTGAATCTATGTTTCTAACCTCTTTTTAGCTAAATTCAAATGTCCTAGTAGTTATCGTTCTCCTATGCAGAAGCTGTAGACCTTATATTGATGGGCTCTGTTTCCTGATCCACCCTTTTAATCCAGTGTTTGGTCCAAGTGAAATTAATTTTTTATGATATCATTTATCCGTTGCTTCAATCATGTAAATTGGCTGACAGATAATTTTCTTTTTGAATGTCGGGTTGCCCTTTTTTTTCATCTAAATGCATGTTGATGCAGATGTTTGTAATTGTTAACTTATCATCATATATTTAACTGAGTTAGCTGTTGGTATTGGCAGATTCTGATAACAAAACACATTGGACTGGAGACTAGGATAAGATGCTTGGCTAATGGGTTCTTGGCAATGGTTTGGTTGGATTTAACGTAGTTTTTGAACTTTGTCATATGATGGCCTCAAAAACTGGTAGCAAAGCTTCCCCAAAACCACAGCAAAAATTAGCTGGTGTTCAAAGGGTGGAAGAGGACAGTCTTAGGCCTTTGCCTTCACAGGTTCCGAAGACAAGCAAATCTCAAGTTGTTAATCATGAGCAGGTTCCAAGGTCAGTAGAAAACTCACCAAAAGAGGTTATGCTAGACGCTGCTGAAGATAACAATCTACCAAATTCTAATGAAAAAGGGATTGCTGATTCATTGAGTAATAAGTTGGAATCAACTTCTTCCTTACCTACTGTTGAACAAGCATCCACTGAAGCAGATTCTACCACTAATGAGATAAGAGGTTCACAGGATCTTTCTGTTGATCAAGAGAAGAAAACATCAGAATATGGCAGTATTAAAAACAGTTGTGTATCTGCCAAAGTTAGTGATGGAACCAGCAGTCTTGCTAAGACTAGTGGAAGTGCCAAGACCAGTGATCGCGTTGATTATGTGGAGAGTGGAAAGAGTAGCATGTGTAGAGGAAGCACCAGTAGTGATGTAAGTGATGAAAGCACTTGTAGCAGCTTTAGTAGCAGTATCAGCAAACCGCATAAAGCTAATGACTTGAGATGGGAAGCCATCCAAGCTGTTAGAGCAAAAGATGGAGTTTTGGGTTTGAGTCACTTTAGACTTCTCAAGAGGTTGGGTTGTGGGGATATTGGGAGTGTCTATCTGTCGGAATTGAGTGGAACAAAGTGTTATTTTGCAATGAAGGTTATGGATAAAGGCTCTCTTGCTAGTCGTAAGAAGCTACTCAGGGCTCAGACAGAAAGAGAAATATTACAATCTTTGGATCATCCCTTCCTTCCAACACTGTATACCCACTTCGAGACAGATAAATTCTCGTGTTTGGTAATGGAGTTCTGCCCGGGAGGAGACTTGCACACTCTTAGGCAGAGGCAACCAGGGAAGCATTTTCTTGAGCAGGCAGTAAAGTATGATAATCAAACTTCTGCATACCATCATGTTCTTTCTTTAATTAATGGTCTTGCATGTTTTATATGATTATTTGCAACTAACTGTTTTCGTAGTTCCTTAATATATTTGTCTAAGATAAAATGGCTGCTACAAGTAATAAAAAAAGCTTTTTGTTTTTTTAATTTTTTTTTTGTTATGGTATTAAAATGGGTGATAAATTGGAGATTGTAAGTTTAAGATCTCGTTGGGGGCATACTAGGAAGGTTTTATGAGATGGAGCAGAGCTGCTTTCCTGTATTATAATCTGAGCCAATTTCTACTGATTGCTGAAAAAAAGGGCAGAATGGCTAATGGATGAAACTATTTGCATCCAACAACATTTTATTTTTATTGGGCCTTGCATTAGTCTCAAAGAATAACAGTAGATACAGCAATGAATGTTGTAATCAGTGCCAGACATGTCT
Source organism: Omphalea diandra (assembly GCA_949677035.1). Classification (NCBI taxonomy): domain Eukaryota; kingdom Viridiplantae; phylum Streptophyta; class Magnoliopsida; order Malpighiales; family Euphorbiaceae; genus Omphalea; species Omphalea diandra. The sequence continues at coordinate 4,319 of CATIWR010497484.1, read as the reverse complement.
ATGTGTATGAATTTCTGCATTTTGGAAATGATTCTGAAATGCAAACTCAAGAAACGGGCTCTGAATGTTTCTGGCCTGTTTTGCAATTTTATTAAAATTGGAAACATGTTTCTGATACAGAAAGTATTTATTTGCTTTATTAAAAAAAAAAAAAAAAAAAAAAAAAAAACTAACTTGCAAAGACATTGATGAAAAAACTGAATCATCAGAGTTGGTGGAGAAAGACGTGGAAGATGATGTCAGCTGTGGTATTAGCTCAATTTTTTTTTGTTTAATTTCTGTCATCTTTTTCTTTTTTTTTTTTCCCCTAAAATGTCACCTGCCTAAAACCAACACACAATAGCTACTCCAATCATGGATTCACCATCATTGTCCCTTCTTCTCCTTCTGGATCTTCCTGCACTTTGTTTACTTAGCCATTCCTTTTTCCCCGTTGTGCATCCAATTTTGCTCTCTTTGTTTCAGTGAGGTGTGCAAAGCGTGTGGAGACGAGTAACTTAGGTGTGCATATGTGTATTGCTGTGATGAGACTGTGTGATGTGTGAATGGGTGAGATGCTAAAATGTGAATGGGCTGCCATGTCAGTGGGTGAATTATGTGAGAGCAGCTTGAGTATGTGTTGTCTATGGTTTGAGGGAGATGATCTAATGGTAAAAACAAGTTTGAAAAGAGATGAGAAGGTCAAGATTAAAATAGATTTTCAATAAGCTAAAATAAGAGATTTTTGACAACCATTTTATAAAAGTATAAATGTGTCTCTATATTTTGTATGTGTATAAGGCTTAATGAGCTCAAAAAAAAAAAAAAAAAAAAAAATCCAAATCATTTCACGAAATTTTAATTATACCTAAAACTTCTAATTGAGTCAATTATACATAAATCTTGCTACAGCAGTTTCAATTGCGCCTAAAGTTAAAATCATAATTTAGCAAAGTGTACTTTTAATACTAAATTGGATCTTTTGTTTTGTTTTTTAATTAGTTCAATTAAACTCAAAATTAAGTTTAAATCATAATTAAGACTTTTAATTTTTAGCTCAGTTTAATCTAATTCTCATTAAAAACAAAAAAGATTGTATTTTTATTAAAAGAAATAAATTATTTTTATATTTTAAATCATAAAAATTTATTTTAATTTATTTAAATCAGCAAAAATAAGCTACTAACAATTGAAAAATCCTTAAATTTTTTTTCTTGCAAGAAGAATATTCTTTTCAGCATATTCATGTTTTATATCATGCAATTAAACTTTCTTTTTTTTGGTTTTCACAAGTTATTCTTTAAAAGATTGAAATAAGGTTTGGAATAAGTTTTTGTTTCTTAAAACTATGATAATATTTTTTATGGAATTTTTAAAGAGAGATGGAGAGATTTAGGGATTACAACATTAAAATTTTTAGTTTTTCAAATTTAAATATAAAATTATTTGTCATCATGTAAAAGTATAAAATGAATTTCTTATATTTTTAATGCAAATTTGGATAAATTAATCAAAAAAATATTATTTTAATTAGGATGTTAAACTAAATTTGAGTTTGATTGTACTAAGTGAAAAAGTATAAAGGGTAATTTAGTATAAATGTCTGTTTTACTAAATTTTGATTTTAAGTATAATTGAAATTATTGTAGCAAGGTTTGGGTACAATTGACTTAATCAGAAGTTTTAGGTGCAATTGAAATTTTGTCAAAAGATTTGGATTTTTGGGTCATTAATGCCTATGGAACCCCCCTCCCCCTTTTCTGCTTTTACATATTTAATCTACATTTTCAATTCCTATATTCTTTAATATGATGTGTTTCTATATCCCTTTCCATATTTCTATTTTTGTGCTACATAGGTTGTAATTTGTCTAAAAGTTGAGTTAGGTTGTTTGTGCCTATTACACTCTTACGCTTTTGGTTTGCCCTGACCAATTCTAACCCTCTCTCACATTTCATTTGGGTTTTCTTTCTTGGGATGTGTTATTTTTCGTTTTCTGTTTTTCAAGAACAAGATTTTGAAAATCAGAATCTATAGTTTTTTTTTAAAATGTTTCTTTACGAACATGGAATAGAATCAGAAAAATGCTGTTTTTAAAAGTGTTTTCTAGTATTTATTTTTTTGAAATTTGACACACAAAACAGATAACCGCACGATATCCTCGACACCACTTGTTGATTTGTAACATAAGATGTTATATTTGCATTCTTTATTATAGATGGACGTCCCATTGTTCTGTATTGCGATCTCTCCTTGTTATCTCTAATGTTTATTCTACTATAATGTGCTTGGGAACTTCCTCACCTACTATACCCTGGCATAGCAATTCTCTTGAATTTGCTTATTATTATATTTTCTACTCATGTCGTGCAACATCTAAACCTCCAGGACTGGCAACTTTCGAGCCTTCTTTAAATTTTTCCTTAGCATTTTTTTGTACAAGAGTCCCTTTGTAATTGCTTAAAAATCCTATATCTCTAGTAGGAATCTCCTTGCACCTGTATGACTATTTGAATGCCAATGCTCGTGTATTTGTCAATTATAGATGTGTTCAGAAAGTTGTCTGCTATCTCCTAGCCTGGAAAAATGGTAGCTTCTCTTTCTTGTATCCCTGTTTGAACAATAGTCATCCTATTTCATAAGATGAACTGTGCTTGTAAAACATGTGTTATGGTTTGTGATATGCAATCTTGATTCCTTTAACATGTTGTAGGAATATGTTAGTGCAAGAGGCTGTTCCTGACTTTGAGATAGTGTAATTGATTTTTTTCTGAAGCATGGACTGTTGTAGCATGAGAATTTACAATTAAGTATTTGTATGATAAGGTTAGTTTCCTATAGATGGCAAAAGCAGTAGTCTAGTTTTGAGAGGTGTCTCCATATAGCTTTTTAATCATTAGAAGAACACAAGTATTTTGCAATTGAAGGCTTATTTTAGGTTGGTGAATTTTTTTCAGTTATTAATTGTGCAACAAAATTGAATTAAGTGAATCAAATTTGCATCGTGATCCTGTAGTGCTCCAGTTATTTCTTGTTCTTCTCGTACTATGGTTATCTTTTTTTATTGGATTCTATGTTCTGTGAAATTTGCTTATATTCAATTTTTAATGATCTAGTGTTGAAAAATGTTTGAGAATTTAAATTTTTCGGATATAAGTTGTGAAGTAGATAAAAGTTAAATGTAAATTTGATCTTGAGGCAGTATAAGATTAGTGAGTAGATAAAAGTTAAACTTCTACTATACTGAGCTATCGTTGCTGATGTCTTCTGGAACCAATATATGTGTGAGCTTTGTATTATGCATTTCCAGTGCCTATAAACACTATTTAAGTCCATGTTGGTTGTCATTGAATCCTATCTGAGGGTTAATTTGGTGTCTTCTACTATTGCCTCGTCATTGAATAGATTTTTTCGCAGGGCTGATGATACCTTGATTCTCCCTCTCTCTAAACATGTGGCTGTACAAAATTAGTCCTCACCTTTGGCAATAGCAAATTAACCGCCTAAAGTGCAATTGGTTTAAATTCAGTCATATTGCCACACATTTATTTACAGAAGTTTGATTGGTAGCTGCATTTGGAACTCAAATCTGAATTTTGATCTGCATGTAGTCTAAATATGTTTCAGCCTAAAATAGCCAAGTGCCTGCTTATTTTATTCAATTTAGGTATTAGGAAAGTTTAGCAATCAATTGATGAATTATAAAGCAATAGCATCTTTCTTGACTGATGATCTTGTTAGGAGCAATTATCACATAGGTTGGTTTTGTATTCAAAGTGCTAAAACCCAACACCTGAACGATAAAATCTTGGTTCACCTGCATGATATTTAAATATCGGAGTGTGGAAGAAGGTGGTGTTTTTGGCCGTGATAACCTTATGTTTTGGGAGCTTTTACAGGAGTGTCTTTGAACGTTTTCCAACTTAATTGGAGGAAATTACATTTACATTGTGTTTGTGCTCTAATTTGTAATTGTCTTTTGAGTTTTGTGGGAGGATTCCTCGGACTCTGGTGTATACTCATTTCTTCTAATAAAGTATTTTTTGGTCATATATAAAAAAATCTTGGTTCAGCTGCAATGTCCTCAGATGGGCTAGAGCAAATTTGTCATTCCCATTACTGATCAATTTTTTCTTGCTAACGATGATGCACCTGCTATTTGACTCTGACCAATGTAGAATAAAATTTTAACTTGCAGGTTTTATGTGGCTGAGGTCTTGCTAGCTTTGGAGTACCTCCATATGTTGGGCATAATTTACCGTGATCTTAAGCCAGAAAATGTTCTTGTGAGAGAAGATGGGCATATAATGTTGTCAGACTTTGACCTTTCCCTGCGATGT
>CATIWR010497352.1:0-48814 GCA_949677035.1 Omphalea diandra | reverse complement strand
TGTAATTGTCTCATTCCAAAAAAATTGAACCAAATCGTGTATATATATATATATATATATATATATATATATTAGTTTTAATAGTTAACTCTCTCAATTAGTGTACATTAATAATAAATAGATTATTTATTAATTATTAATTAGTAATAAACATTAAAAAAATTAATTTAATATTTAATGTGCACATTATTAATTATAAATTAAATTATCACTTATTTATTCTAGTCTTGAATGATTAAAAATGAAAAATTTAAATTTTATTTTATTTTGGTTTATAAAAATGTAAAGTTTAATTTTTAATAAATTAAAATAACTGAATACTTGAACTTGTATCGAGTCAAATCTAACCATTCCGAAAGAACCGAAAAATCGAACTAAATTATCTCGAATTTATAAGGAACAAAACTGAATCAGACCAAAATTTTGAAACAATTCCGATTTTCTATTTTTAAAATTCCTAAAATTTCGATCTGATCCCAAAAATTTCCAAATCCCGTAATTAAATCAAACCGTACTCACTCCTAGATGCTAGTTGTAGTCCTTGTCTCTAAATGAAAAGTGCTTTCAAATCTTAATCTTATTGCATAGGATATTCTTGTTTCATTTTCCATATTTGTAGAGTCGATAGTATAATGTTTGTGGCTAGGATATATATATATATATATATATATATATATATATATATATATATATATATATATATTATTTGAGTCTGTATTTAGGTTGCTTTTATTTTATTAGGTGTACTCTTTTTCTTTGAAAGAGTTTTTTCTTCGAATTTTAAGATTTTTTTAATGAGACACCCTAGTTTTTTATTGGCCTAAGTAATAAAATTCCTTATTTTCAAACAATAAAAAAAAAAATTGCAATATGCTATAAACTTAAGCAACTTTTCAAAAATTATACCATATTCACCAGATGGCATGGCATACCTATAGCATTGACGATTGGACCTGTGTTTGGAAGGAATAAGCAATGTATTAGGAAACCATAAAATGAAATCATTAATATTTATTTTATCAGGAAACTGAAAGCATGAACCGCAAAATCAAGGACAACGAAATATGCAAGAACATATTAATTAGGTGCTATTATTTTCACTTTCATTGGATTTTTTCTATTCAAAATATTTTTCTATGTATCAATATGTGCTATATTAGTTATATGTTTTTTTAATTTATATTTTTTAATAAAAAAAGGAAAAAAATTCATTGTAAAAATTTTATTAATTTAGAATTTTGTCATCATATTACATCCTTTTTTGGACTATGAATAAATACGATTGACTAACACAAATAAACTTTCTAGTTCTTACTAATTACAATTTTTTATTATATAATGGTATGTTATGGCCTTTTTTTCCTTAAAAATTCATACAGTTAAATAACTTGATACTTATTTGTTGACTTATTAAAGAGAAAGTAGCAAATATTTACGTAAAATACAAAAGTTGATAAATATATATTTTAAATTTCAAAATGGCACTTACATTATAACTTATAAATATTAAAAATAGAATTTCCACATTTCATCATTAAATAGTTTAAAATTCATATAATCGATATGATAATCAAATCCTATCATATGAGCTTCTTGTTAATTATTTAGGCTCCAATTATAATAATGCTAATATATTTATTTTAAATAAAAATTCTTTTAAAATAATTGAGAAGAAAACATATTATGGCTTTCACAATTCTTATTTCATCTTTATTTATATTATCTATTATATCTTAAAAGAAAATAAATTTTACTTAGAGACAAAAGCATAAAATCAAGAAGAGTTTACTTATGCTTTACTAATTATATTATTATAATTTTGATAATTTCAATTAACTTAGTTTTTCATCGTAATATTTTATTTATATTATACTTCCTATTATATATCTAAATTAAATCATGAAGGGAGACATCACATATAATCAAAATAATATTTTATTATTTGATTCTTCTATATTCTTCTGTAATTTATATTATTTTCTACCTTTACAAACAACATGGAGGATACATGTAATTTTGATAATTTCTTTTTTATTCAAAATCTATTTTATATTAAGATATTTCTTTTTTTTTTTTCATTTAAAATGTATGAATTAAACATCAATTGGACTAACATACTCTTATAAATTCTAAAATATTTATTTTAAGTATTTAATAAATTAATGACTTATAATGTATATTTACAAAGCATTAATTTATGTCTAAATACACTTTAAGAATTTGAGTAATTTACAAATTTCCGTACATGGAAGTGCTAGCACTCTAATTTCTTAACAAGATTATAGATCGCATTATAGAATAAGAAAATGATAGTATTATTACTATTATTTAGAATTTATTACTATAATTAATTTTAATTTTTTTTTAAAAAAACTCTTTAACATGTTTTATATAAATGAATTCTATATTTTTTATGGAATTCATTTACAAATCAGCATTTTTTTGTTTGGTATATATGAAAATTCATTTAAAATTTTATTTTATTAAATCTTTGAAATTGGTTATAATAAAATCAAATTCTATCAAATTTGATAAAATTTGTAAATGAATTCTACAGTTGTAAAGTTTTTTCCATAGTGACAAAAATACTTTAAATTAAAATAGTTTTTTTTTATTTTCTTTGATTTTTTCCTTCTCTCTTCTCTTTTTCTTGTCTACGATCTATCTTTATTTTTGCTTATAATTTTTTTACATTTATAAAAAAAATTTAAAAAAATAATGCATAAACATTTTTACAAAATGAAATATTTTATTAAATTCCTTTAAATCAAATACAAAATTCATTTCATTTGAAATAAATTATATTTTTATTTTGTAGAATACAAAACACAAAAATTTATTTGCACATCAAAATTTGTAAGAAATTTTATTTACAAATGAAATGAATTTTAGATTAAAATTGAACCAAACACAATATTAACCTATAATAAATATGCATTTAATTCAACTTAGATGTTGGTGATTATCAATAAAGATTTCAACTACTAAGTAGAAGTGTCTTATAAAAAAATGTACAATAAAATCTCTCTAAATTAATATCAAATTTTTTATTAATTAGTGGAGATTATTAATTTATAGAAATCTACATATATAAATTGAAGTTATTAATTCTATTATTTATTTTTGTGCGTTAAAATAAATTTGTATACATTTTCAAGAAAAGATAATTATAAAGATGGTTTGTATCTTCAACTAAAAATTAAATGTAAGGGATATAAAAAACTCATTTTAGATTTATTTATTCATGTATTTCTTTATTTAACCTTTCAAATCCTACCCATATTGTAACACATAAGATATTACGAGATAAACAATTCGAAATTAGAACAAACAGAAAGAAACAAATTACTTTAGATAAATGGTTTTGTAAGTAACATTGATTCTGCTAATTAATATTATTAATAGTTTTTTTATTATTTTATATTAATTATTAGATAGTAGAAATATTAATTTATGTATATAGAATGCAGTCAATTTTCTAAAATTTTATTAAATTTTAGATATTATTAATTATTAAAATATTAATTTAGAGATATTTTACTGTATAGTTAATCAACCAAGAAAGGAATATCTTCAGAGATAAAAATCCTATATTTTGAATCAATCGATATTTTTTAAAGTGTATACAAATATTTATTTACCTTTGCATTTATTTTGAATACTTAATGATTTTTTTAAAAATTACATTTTTATCACTCAAAATCATTTTTACAAGTTACCAACATTTAAAATTTATATATTTTTCAATTAGGATCTAACTGCATCATTTACAAAATGCTACTTGAAAATAAATAAAATCAAATTAAAATTAATTTAATAATGTCATTTAGATTTTCATATATATATATATATATAAAATTTATCATGATTTTTAATAATACAAATTATACATTGTTAGTATTCTGAAATTATATTAAATTATTAATTCTTTATTTTAATTAAATAATGTGTTTATAGCAGTTTTAAATAATTTAGTTCAAATTATATTTCCATTTCGAGAAAAAATTATATTTCACCGTAAGTGAAGTAATAATAAAATATTTTATGATTATATACTTGTTTTAAAGTTAAATTTTTAGAATTAAAATTTCAATCATCACATTTTTCTTTTAGAAAAAGTAATAAAAAAAGATTAAACTTATAATAATAATAATAATAATGACACTCGAATGGATTCGTTTGTGCGGAGAGGGGTTATAGTCTTATCTGTACCAGAAAAACAGAAGCTAGTTCTTAAGGTGTGTGGTGGATGAAGCAAAATGAAGATTGGCGTGTTGGGAGTGGTAGACAGAACTCCTCCAACTATCACATTCCCTCTTCGCCACTCGAGGCCCAGTATTAAATGCTTTTCCACTTCTGCTAATCATAACCATCACATTTTCCATCTTTTTTACCTTACTTTCTGTAACTTTCTAGCTAATTGATTCCTCGTTTTCTAATCATAAACATTAATAATAGTTTAAACTGAATAATGGGTTGTTTGATATTCAAATGCAGAGTGGTTGTTTGAGGAATAATTAAACAAACCCAATTTCTAGTTGTTGCATAGCATTTTGATGAATTTGGCATAAATGAATTAAGTTCTATCAATTGAGTTTAATATCCCAATAGTCTTTGAGGTTGCTCTAACTTACTTGAAACAGGAATTAGTTGAATTGAGTTCTTCTTGGGTAGCTATGGATTGGATTTTTTAGACATTTTTGCCAACTAACATGCAGGCCATGTATCATTCATCAAGGATGTGGCTGCAACTCAACCTCCTGAGCATCTTCACCACTTGCTCAAAATGCTCCAAATTAGAGGTATTCATTACTTCTATAATAAGCCGATAAATGTTGATGTTTTGACTGATTAGTACTTTGTGAGATATAGTATTATCAACTGTTTTAATTGCCAAGTTGTTTTGATGTGCCGCTATTTATTATATTAAGATTTGTATGATTATGGGCATCGTTTTGTTTTTGTTTTTGTTTTGAGGATAAATGTTTTTTTCCAATGATTTTTCACTTCTTTGATTTGAATCCTTGAAGTGATGATATTGTTTCATTCTTATTTGGTTTTGAAATTTTTTTGATTTCTATGCTCTCCAACTAGAAAAAGGCTTCCATTCTTCTATTAAATCTCTCTCTCCTTAACAAATTTATCTGAAACTGAATGCTGACACCAGGAAAATCACTAAATCTTGAAATTCAGCTGAGGCATGTATGTATGCCGTAATGTTATATTGTTCAACTATGTTTTTAATATGCACACTTTCTTATGTTCAATTAATTTATTAATTGCTATCCATGTTACTCTTTTCATTACAGGTGAGACCATCATTTCTCCTGGATCTAGGCAAGGGTTAATCCCCCTTGTAATACCTCTAGCAGAAAATCTGTCAGGTCAGATTAACCTTTTTTCTTTTATCATAATACTCACAATTAGGGGACAGTTACAGTACAGACTGGATGATTATATGCTTCTAGTGCATACAGTATCATAATATGCTCATGTGTCGTTGACAATTATTTGAAAACTGTCAATTTATCAGTTAATGTATTTGCAAGTAGGATCTATAACTGCATTGCTGCGATGGCCTACAGCTCCACCTGGGTAAGATATATATTTCTAGTTGTGTACTGAATATATTTTAATATGCATTTTTTTTAATCTTCATGAAACTATTGCTATTCACACAGAATGGAGATGCCAGTTGTGGAAGTTCGCAAGCATGGGGTGTGGCTTTTAGCAAAGAATGTAATGCATTAAACTGAAAGCATGCATATACATAATTCGATGAAATATATTATACCATTATGTGCATAAATTTATGATATATATATAGGTTGGGAAACTTTTAAACGTGGGACTACTCTCTCTCTCTCTTTCTAGGTATATTCTGATTACCAGCATGAAGACTATATTTTACACTAGTGATAATGCAGGTAGATCAATATGTCCATAGAATTCTAGTCGAAGATGATGCCAACCACTCCAATGGATGTAATGGTGAACTCTATTACGCTTCTTCAGAAGCTGGTAAGAAACTATACCGAAGGGATGATTTTGCTGAATCTCAGAGTGCTAATCTTGACCGGTATATTTTGAAAAAGGTGGGGAAGAGATTTGTAAGTGATCTTAGCAAATGAATCTACTTATCACATAGCAAGAGCTTATAGTTTCCTTCCAGGTTGGGCTATTCCCAGACATCTTAGAGCGTAAAATTAGGCAACATTTTGAACAAGGGGACCATGTAAGTTATTTATTTTCTGGTCCTTGATATGAAACTACATCATTGTCATTGTTCATAATACATTCCAATACAATCGTGAGTTTTCAGGTTTCAGCAATGGTGACCGGAGAGTTTTACACGAAGAAGGATTTATTTCCAGGATTTGGACGGCCTTTTGTATTCTATGGAGAGGTTCTGCAGAAGTCTGTACAAATCTCAAGTACTTCAATGTATTTTGAGCATTTTATTTCATTATTTCTCAAGAGAAAGTTACGGTTTGCTACTTGTAGATTTAGACGTACCTCAGAAGCCAAAGATACTGCAAGGGTTGCTTTGAAATCACCATGGTGGACTTTAGGTTGTGCATACCAGGTATTTGACCATTATTGAATGATTGTCCTTCTGCATTGTTCTTTTCAGTAGTTATATTCTTCTAATACGCCGCTTTTCCTTTATGGTGTCATGATAATGATGCATCTTGATAAGGAAGTAGCTAACATTGCGCAATGGGAGGATGAGCAAATTGAATTTATCAAGGAGAAGGTTACTGAAGAAGGTAGACAAGAAGATTTAAAGAAGGGAAAGGCACCTGGCCAGGTAGCAATTTGGTATAATTCTTCGTATTTGATTGACAAACTGCTAAACTTCACTAGTAACTCTTAACAACTTGTCAAAATATCATTAAATATGAAATTGTTTACTGATTTTCCATGTAGATTGCTTTGGATAAGGCTGCATTTTTATTGGATTTAGCTTCTATTGAAGGAACTTGGGTTGAAGTCACAGAGCAAATTGCTGAATGTTATAGGGAGGCTGGATTTAATCATATTGCAAGGTTTATACTCTACAAAGATTGACAATCAATTAGGTGAGGCTTATGCTTCATAGTTGGGAAGTCTATATTTTCTTCATTCTTTGGCTTCTGTTTATCTTCTTCTTGCTCTTGAAAGGAGGGTAAATGGAATGGGAATTTGATTTGTATCTTACTGTTTTCTTTGGTGACTTTTCATTTAAGTTGTATAGCACCGATATCATTTTGTTTTCTTTTTAAAAGCAAAAAGAACTGAGCTTAGCATGCATTTCATATTCTTTTTGCCAAATATTTCCTTGAGGGGCTTTTTCTATAGCAACGGTGTTCTAATTGACCAAACAAATTTTTTTATTTTGTTAGTTGCTTATTGTACAGTAAAAAGGTGGAGGAAAGGTACTTTTGGCTGAATGCCAAAGACCATGAACACTTGTGTATTATGTAGCAAAATACAATAACAGTTACAACAATATGGAGACAAATCAGGGATTTACAAGATTTCCATAATAAAAAGAATAAATACAAAGTCAATGACAACAATTGCTACACTAATGTGGATTTGAAGTATCAGATGCTGATGGTGTTAACGCTCCCCTGCAAAGTGATGGGGAGGTCACAGACCAACAATTTGGACTTCAAAAAATTAAATGGAATTGTGGATTGCCCCTTGGTAAAAACATTAGCGGTTTGGTTGAGTAGATAAGTAAGAGACATCTTTGTCCTTGTTGATGACTTTTCCTCGAATGAAATGGTTGTCGACTACAATATGTTTCGTACGAGTGTGAAAAATAGGATTTGTAGCAACTGCAAGTGCCCCAATATTGTCACAGAATAACTTTAAGGAGCGTATATTCGATTTTCAGTGAGAAACCAAGCTCTTTAAGGAGCATCCGATGCTATTAAGTTTCTGCGGTTGCAAAAGCCATTGCTCTATATTCTGCTTCAGTGGATGAGCAAGACATATTATTTTGTTTCTTTGCACACCAGCTGATGAGTTGTTACCGAGAAAGACACCATACCCAACTGTGGAATGACGGTCGTCTGGGCATCCAACCCAATCCGAGTCACAATAAACATGCAATGATACAACAGAAGAACAAAAGAATAAACCTTCATTAATAATGCCTTCCAGGTATCGAAGAATATGTTTGTTAGCAAGCCAATGAGTGTTTGTCGGTTTAAGCATGAACTGACACTACTGGTTTAGAGCGTAACTAATATCAGGTTGAGTTAAAGTACAATATTTTAGAGCCCCAGTGATTTGGTGATAGTTGGATAAGAGAATGGAGTACCATCATGACGGGATAATTTGGAACCAACAATAGTAGGGGAGGAATGGAGCTTTGAACCTATCAATTTAGTGCGGTGTAGAAGATCAACAATATAATTGCTTTGTCGGAGATGGAGACTTGTGGAATCACGAAAGAATTCCTAAGAAAACTGAAAGTGAGCCAAGTTGTCTCACTTGAAAATGATCTTGAAGGTTAGAGATGAATTTTTGAAACCTCTTTAGAATTGTTCCCGATGACTAGGATGTTATCAACGTAAATAAGCACATATTTCCTGCAAGATGAAAGGAAAGTGATTAAGTGATGATGGAACAAAGCCAAGATCCTGTAGTTGCTTAGATAGACGACGAAACTAGGCAGGTGGGGCTTGTTTTAAACCATAGATGCCTTTGTGAAGTTGACAACCATGGTGGGGTGCCATGAGGTTATTCCATATAGACCTCCTCTTCAAGGTGGCCGTGAAGAAAAGCGTCGGAGACATCCAATTGTTGTACACGACAGTTGAATGAGACTGTAAGACAAAAAATTAGTCAAATGGTCGAGGCTTTGATAACCAGTGAAAAGGTCTCTGTGTAATCAATTCTGAAGAATTGATCAAACCCCTTTGCTATAAAACGAGCCTTATAGTGCTCAATTGTGCCATCTGACTTCGTTTTCACTTTGTAAACCCACTTGTTGCAAAGTATAATCTTGCTAGGAGGGCAAGGACATAGAGACCGAGTTTTTTGAGCAAGGCAAGAAACTCAGCTCTCATTATTGCTCGCCAATATGAAGATTGCACAGCTTGACTGTAACATGTAGGTTCAAATTCTTCAAGAACTATATTAAACAATTTGAGTGGATGTCTAGTAGCATATTGATATTGGTAATCAGGAAATAATTTGGGACAACTGTGCCACATTTTAGGCCGTGTTATTATGGCTGTGATTTCTGATTGATGAAGTCGGGGCTCAAGAATGTGTTCGGCGGTTACAGGTTGAATATCTTGAAAGGAAATCTCATGTGAGGAGGATTGAGGCTTAGGTATGTCAGTTTGGTTATGTGAAGGAGATGGGATCCGTGTGGGTAGATATGGATGGTCTTGTTCGGTATTAAAGGGTAGCTGTGGGAGTGTAGTTATATGTTGAGGTGATTGAGGAATATATTGTTGTGGGAGCTGCTAGACTCAAAAGAAAAGGGAGAGATTAGTGGCAACATATTATTTGAATTAACAAGATTATGATTTACCTTAGAATGAAGACCGGATTCTGTGCCACGTGAAATTAATTGCAATCACTTTTTCTTTGCTATAAAGGATCTTTTGTCAAAAATCAAGAGGTGGAGGAAAGGTACTTCTGGCCGAATGCCAAAAACCATGAACACTTGTGTATTATTATATAGTAGAGTACAATAGCAATTACAACAATATGGAGACAAATTAGGAATTTGCAAGATTTTCATAATAATACAAAGTGAATGACAACTATTGCTGCACTAATGCGGATTTGAAGCATCAGATGCTGATTTGGCACTAACAGATGCCCGATAAAATTAATTCTACATGATGTTTTGAGGTATATCCATCTAGTCGAGAACCTCCTAAATTAGTGAGCACTGGGATTAATTATTATTATTATTATTATTCGAAACAAGGCATTTAAAATTAGTCAAAACTTTAAGGAAAAGCTTTTCAAGGAGCTTTGGATTGAACTAATCAACCTTTAGCCAATTTTATGTAAACTTTCCACGTAACCAAGTGAATACTTCTCTATCTGAAATGTGGTTAAGCGATAAGAAAATAAGCAAGGAGAACATTATCAAAGATGTATACAAGCATTTCTGAATTACGACTGTAAAGACTATTTTAAGACTTTGGATGAGTTTGATGTTAGGACTTCGAGATGATTAGAACCAAGCTAACCTTATAAAATACCCACTAAACCTCTTGAAAAGCCCTAAAGCCCTAGAGAAAGCTCAAGAGCATTAATCTCACTATAGAGTTTTTTATTTGAAAGTGAATAATGGTATTATTCAACCCAATCAAAAGTTCAGAACATCCAATAGAAAATGAGGGGGCACATGCCATTCCTTAAGATCTGGCTAAGAAACAGAAGCTCAAGAAAGAGAATGAGCAACCTGATTCACTGACCTTCCTAGAAATCTCGAGAATGAGTTTTCTACAATCATCGACTAACAAGCCAAAAGGAGAATAATACTCAATAGAACTATTGAACGCTTGAACGATAGTCATTGCATCCATTTCCACATCAACATTGCCAAGATTGAGACCCTTAATCCAGCTGAAGTTCTCTTAAAGATTGAATACTTCAGCATGCTTTAGACACAAACAGGCAGTCCGCTGAACCGAAGCTTTTACTGTATAAAAAGCATCATATGCACCTCTTATAACACACCCCAATCCAATATGCCCAGCAGCTGCAAAAATTGCAGCATCTATGTTGCTTTTAAGTTTATTGAAAGGGAGCTTTTCCCATTTTGCACATGTAAGTAGATATATGGGCACAAGGCTCTTCAAGGCTGTTTGCCAGCTTCCACTGCTGGAAACAATGAAATTCCCCTTTAACCACTTTGTAAGCAGATTTGAAACTAGCTTGCCAAAGCACACAATTGCGATGAGACCATATAGCCCAAGTAACACCAACACAAAGTTACAATCCTCAACGGAGTTTTTATCAAAAATATTACTCCACCAATCCAACAATGAATGAGCTTCATGAATAAAAGAGCCAGTTGGAGATAAAGCCTAGCAATTCCAAGCGAAAGAACACTTTACTAAATAGACTCGCCAGTTCTGTTGCAGTTCAGGCAAGCATTCAAGACATCAATCTTCCTCATTCTCAAGTTATCTATCACTAGCATACACCCAGAATATGCTCTCCACACCATACTCTTCACCTTAGGTGGAACCTTGAGCTCTAAAGCGTAGTCTAGAGCTTTTTTAACTACGGAATACGGAATAGGCTGAGAAAACTGATAATTAATCAAATATCTGTATGCACTCTTCACCGTATAAAATCCCTCTCTTATCCCAAAAACAATATCAACCACCATTCGATGTAAACTAACATTGAGTAGTAGAAAGGATCAAATTCCTCTCTCTCACAAAAAATATCATTAATGACATCAAAATCGCATTGAGGAACACCAACACAAAAAATAGAACAAACCTTCACCTCATTCTGATCGAGGTTGCCTTCTGTAATCACATAAACATTCTCCCCATTTGGCAGCCATGCATCATTCTGAACTGAGGTGGTTTTGCCGTCCCTAATCCTCATACGACACCTATCTCTAACCAAATCTTGGGCTTTGATGACGCTTCACTAAACCCAACTCGGATTGTGACTGAACTTAGCTTCCAAAAAACATGTCTTAAGGAAATAGCGAGCCTTAAGAATCCTAGAAGCTAAGAAATTAGGCCTTTGTAGAAGCCTCCACCCTTGCTTCCCTAGCAAAGTAACATTGAAGTCATGCACCTTTCAAAACCCAAGACCCTCTTCACTCTTCCTTTTACAAACCTTATCCCAACTTGATTAGTGGATGACACGATAATGATCCTTACCTGAACTCCACAAGAAAGCATCAAGGCTCATTTCATTCTCCGTACATAAAGTCATAAGAAGTAGAAAATACTCGTATGTAGTAACAGATTAGGCAACCATTTTGAGTAAAATTTCCTTACCGGCTTTTGGGAGGAGCTCGTTCTCTTGTTCTAAATCATCTTCCACATTTTGTCCTTAACAAAGCAATAAATCTCTTTTCTATTTCTTCCCATTAATGAAGGGTGACCCAAATACTTGCCTTGCTTATTAGTAGTGGACACCCACAACATTGTGCAAATAGCTGCTGATCATCAAACCCAATATTCGAACTAAAGAAAATCAAAGATTTTTTTATAATTAACAACCTGCGTCAACGCCTTTTCATAGCAAGAAAAGCAGTCCTTCACCCTTTGACACTCCTCATGATTAACTTTAAAAAAGAAGAAACTATCATCAACAAAGAAAAGGCGAGTTACTACTGGAGCTTTCCTTGCGATGCGACACCCATGAATCAGACCTCTCCTCTCATGACTCTGAATCAATGAGGACAGCCTTTATGCACAAATGATAAACAAGGAGGGGGAAAGGGGATCTCCGTAATAGAGTCCCTTTGAGGAATCATAGGTCCATACCGACTCCCACTACAAGCAATATTATAATTTACCTTGGTCACACATAACACAATCAACTTAACCCACTTTATTGTGAAGCCCATTTTAATCTTCATATTTTTTTGAAAAAGACCATTCAATACGGTTATATGCTTTGCTCGTATCAACTCTAAGGGCAACGTGACTATCTTTGCCTTGTCCATTTGAAACAATGAGTCACCTCAAATGCCCCAGTCGCATTATCTGAGATCATCATCTAGGGACAAACACACTTTGCGTATCCAAAATAACCCTTGGCAGAACTCTTTTCAATTTATTAGCAGGCACCTTCGATATCACTTTAAACAACATAACAACATATTACACAAAGAAATTGGCTGTAAATTAGCCATAGTTTCCACAACGTCCTTCTTTAGGATAAAGACAATGGAAGTATCTTTCAAACGAGCAAGTAAATGGCAATTAGTGAGGCAATTCAAACAAAAATATGTAACATCTTTACCAATTATTCCACAAAAATTTTGATAGAATGTCGGATTCAGATAATTTGGCCCTGCAGACTTATCCAGGTGCATACAGAATATGGCTTGGTGAATTTCATGTTCTATAAAATCTGCCATAAGGTCACTATTTTGATCCTTCGAGATACAACCTTCAATCGAGTCAATGACAGAATTATCCTCTTCATAAGAAGAAGCGAACAATGTCTGAAAGTAATCAATGATAACGTTCGGCAAACCATTATCCCAATTCCTCCAAATAACATCTTTATCCTTCAGCTTTTGAAAAAAAAATTCCTCTTTTGGCAAGAAGAGGCCATGACATTGAAAAAATGCAAATTAGAGTCCCTGTGTCGAAGCCAATGCTGTTTCACCCTCTAACGTCAAAAAAACTCCAGTTGACCCAAAATGGAGAGAGACTCTTTTTGGACAGTCTTCAACTTCTGGACATAAATTGGATCATTGAGTCTACGAAGAACTACCATTTCTGATTTACAAAGGTTCAACCTGGTTTTGACAGAACTAGTGAGCATGGAACCCTAGCCAAGCAAATTTGAAGCCCACATACTCAAACGCTCTTGAATTTGCACATCAACACTTTTACGCCAATTAGTCTCAACAACCCCTCGACACCCCACTTCATGCAACTAAGAACTTTCAAAATAAAAAGCCTTCTTCCTCACTTGAAACCCTTTCTTAACAATCTGTAATAGAAGAGGAGAATGGTCTGATGATGCAGAATAAAGGTTAAAAACCTTAGCTTCTGAAAATATATGACATCAAGCATAGTTGCCCAAAACATCATCCAACCTCTCTTCTACCCAATTGATTGTACCCGTTCTTTTTTTCACGCGAATTGGTGCCTAATTATTCTAAGATCATGAAGGCCATAATCCTCTATAGTTCCTCTAAAACCATCTATAGGTCATTGAGGATAAGGAAGACATCCTCTCTTTTCCAAACCAGAGCACATATCATTGAAATCCCCTCGGATAACACATGGAAGATCAGAATTATTCGTAATCTAACACAATAGATTCCAAGATTTCCCTCTATGCTTCCGCTTTAGATAACCCTACAAACCCATCATTTGCCAACAACCTAACTCCTTCATTATTACTTTCAATGTGATTGGAAGAATACCCAGTAAGAGAAGCAAAGCCCTTATCTTTCCACAATAGGGCGATGCCCTCCATGTCATTCCCTATCAACAACAAATGATTCCTTAAAACCCCGCAAGTCCCTGACCCCCTCAACCTTTCTTCTATTAACCATAATTTAAATTAAAACAACAAACGTGGCCCGTTTTATGATCACCAGATCTTTTAAGATTTAAATTGTCGGTGGGTTCCCAAGCCCATGACAAGTCTATGCAAAAGTACTCGTTGGTCTCGGTAGGTCTGAAAGCCAGAACCTGCCAATATCAAGTTTTTTTAGGTCACCCAAAACAGCTCCAGATGGGCCAAGATGAAGCCGATCCACATTGATCTCGGTAACACTCATTTCCTTCTCTTCAGGTCCACAACATCTAGCCCATCCCCTATGCCATCTGCCTCATTATTAGCGGCCCCATCGCCAATTTCCATATTGATAGACTGCAGTCCTTTTAATGATGACATAACACACTCCAAACTCGTGCTAGCCCTATTAATGCTAATAGAATATCCAATCTTTCCTAAATTAATGATACATCGTGTATTAAAGCCAAACATTCTGAGTTTCCATATTAATCATAATCTTCTCCACTCCTTCCATACCTTATTGATAGCCCTCCATGGTGGTGCATGCTGCAACCACCTGTCCCTATCCACACCACTAGGTTTGTGAATGAAAGCTCTCATCCGAGCCCATAATGATTGGTAATCTTCTCCTCATAATAGTCATAAAATTTTTTCACAAAACTTCTTTTGAATGTCTTATGAGCACATAAAAATAACAGAATGTTGGCAATCATTCATAGTTGAAAAGTCACCCTTACCCATTCTTCACTAGCTATTGTAACATTCATCTATAGCTTCAACGAGAGACTAACATCTATAGCCACTCTCACCCTTAAAAAGCTTCTGCACAACCCATCAAAATTATTGAAGTTTATGTCAGCACTAATTTTGGGTCCTTTAGATGCGAGCCCATGATGAAAAACTACTTGATTTTTTTTCCCCAAAGAATAGGGGAAACAATGCCTAAAAAGGGAGCAAAAACATGAGAAATGCCTTGAATCAAACCCACCTTCAATTCAACCAAACCTTGAAACCCATTTAGAAAGAAGAATTGTTAGCTATATAACCAATATAGATAGTTATACATTTAACTCTAGAGGGTTGTGCATGCATTCTAAGGGCTCTATAGATAACTTACTGGAGTCGAAAACATTGAAGCTTTCAGAATAGTGAACCATCAAGCCCTAAAGGGTTGTACAACCAACTTAAATTCTATATAGACATCTTCAAGGCTGTACAACCAACTTTTAAACATTAATCTCTATAACATTCCTTGTTCTTATCTATAGAGGGTCTAGGATAAGGTGCAATCTAAGCTATTGGGCTCAGTTGCATCAATTCCACCTTTATTAATACCTTTCCCATTGATGGAGAGGGGAGAGGTTTTTTTACCCTGATAAAACTTTGTAAAAATCCATTCTCAAACCTTAAGAAACCTCACTCTACATAAAAAACACAAATACCCATCACATACTGAAAGGATTTAAGTTAAAACTAAGCATTCTACATTTTTTACATTGTTTCCCTAGCATTGATGGATTTTTCCTATATTAAAAGTGCCTTTAAGGGTAATGGACATTGCATAGGGCATATAAGGACCCACCTTTTCTTCCCCTTATTCTTTTTCTTCTTTTTTACAAGTTTCAATAATCTTAAAAGGCTATATAGACAGCCTATTATTTGTACAAACAACTGAGCTGCTCACAACTTTACTTTGGCAACATTATTTTCTATTACTTCGTTTATGTGTTTCTTACTTTTTATGGTTTTGTGAGCCTTTTATAGTATGAATAGGGTAGATTACAAAGGCTTATGACCATCATTTCTCATTCCCATGGTTATGATCATAAAAAATGCTTGTTTTGGTTTGCATAACTAGTCTATTTTATGCTTTATTTACCTTTTTACTTATGGTTTTAAGGTGTGTTCATGGGTGAACATACGAAGGAGAGGGATTATGACCCCAATGACCCTTTGACTTAACTTATTTTAGTAGCTATTTTATGATGAGTGTTACACTGTATTTGGATTGAAGGTTTATAAGGGAATGAAATGGAAGAGGTTGGTTTATAAAATAGTTTCTATGTTTGGATAAAAGGTGTTAGAGTGGAATAGACTGATTCCAAAGGGTTTGGTAAACCTGTCCAAAGCCACCCAAACCTATATAATGGAACACCCCAAATCAGGATGTTTCCACCGTTTCAAATTAAAGAAAAGGATACATAAGACAATTTGGCCCTCATATTGGTTGGCCAACAAGTTGCTTCCTCAAGCTTTCCCATTATTGCATGCCTGGATATGCTGCTTTGCCATTCGAACCCCACCCTGTGTCCACTAATTAGATCTCTCTCATCTGTGTTGCCTTCACTCATTGTACTTGTTGCTTTGATTCTCACCTAGGCTAACTCAAAGCTGAGTAAACCAACACCTAATGTCAACACAACAAAATTGGATGCCCTAACTTCATCTCCAATCAGTTGGAGCTGCTGATTTTGCAAATCCATTGATATCCTCTTTGCCGCTTCTGTATGAATCTATTTAAGTAAGATTCATTACTATTAAATCGTTAATTTGTTAACGTCAACACAATAAAATTGGATGCCCTAGCTTCATCCCTAATCAGTTGGAGGTGTCGATTTCACAAATCCATTGATATTCTTTTTGTCGCTTTTGCATGAATCTATTTAAGTAAGATTCGTTACTGTTAAATCGTTAATTTGTTAATTTATTAGCTTTTCGTGGCTTTATGGTGTTATTTATGGATTTTTCATGCATTTTTGCTTATGGCTAGCTTATTTACTCATCTATTCAACCTATAAAATGAATTAAGTAGGAAGAATTACAACTCTTTTTTGCTATAAGTTTATGCTTCTACTATTGTATCAGGTTATTTACTCTTTGGTATTGGGCTTGATGATGACTTCATTTGTTTAACCAAGATGGGAACTTGGTTTCATTATTTTACAATTCAAATGGCTTGGTTTCCATAAATTTGCTTCAATATATATTTTTTTAGATGGGAATATGATGAAATTATAAATTTTATGATGAACATGTGTGGATGGTCTTAGCTTGACATCACACAATTAATGTTGGTGATTGATTAAGAAGTATCAAATAATGAATCAATACCCTTTTCATGTCGTCATTTGAAAATATCCCAAATTTCTTAACTTTTCTTATTTGTTCAAATACATTAGGTTGGGTGTGCATGTGACCTGTGCATAACAGACTAGAGTGTTGCAATAAGCCATGAAAACATGGGACAGGGGAAGAGAAGAGCCATTTTGGTTTCATCAGCCATGTTTAATAACTTGATTATAGGAGTTATAGTTACAAAAATATGAAATATCTAATGAAAAAGATGAGATAAAGGGTGAGTAAATCCTTTTTTGTCCATCAGTTACCTATTAGAACAAAATAATTCCTTTTAATTAGTAATATCCACTGCAAAGTGACTGATCACTGGTCCCTTTATCTATTAGAACTGTACATTAGTATTATGTAATTCATTTTGATAAGCAAAAGATGATTAATGATCAATGAAAGGCAATATTCTCTTTAGCTTTTGATAATGTCAAATCCAAGTTTTGTTAACATCACTTCTTGTGGCTCTCAATTTTCTCCATTTTTGAAAAACCAACTAAAGTTTCATTTAAATTTTTCAAAAATATAGGTAATATTTTATTATATCATATAATTTATTTTAAAAATACAGAACTTCAATAAACATTTATACTCAATAGAACTGAAACCATAAGCTGCACTTTTCCTGCTTATGATAGAGTATTCATAACCCAATTTTGAGTTCTACTAGTGATTATGTTAACAAGCTCCTAACAATGCTCAACATTTAATCTTGTTGAAACCTGCTAAACACCTAAGTATTTTACCTGCAGTTTGCCTTTTTTGACTCCCAAAACTTTGCTACATTATACTTTAATCTCATGTTGCACATTAATAAAGAAAACATATCTCCTATTCTTATTTTACTTGTAATGTAGACATATCAAAAAAATGGCATATAGTAGATTATAGTTGTACTACAGATTCAACATCCTTATAACAAAATGAGAAAAGGCCATCTGTAAAACATAAATGAGACAACTTCATATCTTTGCACCCCTAATGGTATTGAAATAATCCTATAAAACACTTTCAACATTCTCATAAGATATTCTTTAGCCATCATAAAAAAAATGGAGACATAGGATCCTCTTGTCTCAAACCCCTCCCACCAATAAAAAAGCCTTTAAAAGAACCATTTAGAAGAGTAGAAAACTTGTTTGTTTTGATGCAAACCATAGTCTGAGAATAAAACTTAGTTGGACCGTTCGTAATATACCTTCCTCAAGAAAATCCAATTCACAAAATCACATGCCTTCCTCAGGTTTGTAGCATCAGTACATTGATGATACCCACTCACCATCTCATTACTCAATAAGACATTTTCCACAATCTGCTTACCAGGAATAAAGGCAGTTTGATTATTATGTAAAATTCCAGGCAAACACACTTTTAACCTTTTTGCAATTATCTTAACAATACATTTATAAATAATTGAGCAACAAGCAATTGGTTTGACGAGACGACGTAATATACTACGATTACGTACAGAAGTGCTGCCTTTCGGCTTGACAATATGGAACCAATCATCTGGACTAACAGGATTCGAAACTATAGGGCTGATTGTCAATGTTGTAGTATTAATTTGTTTCAACAGAATACCAATTTCAAAAAATTATATAACTACAGCATGTACAACTGATCCTATTATATCTCAACATTCTTAGACCATATATTAAAGAACCTAAAATGTTTTCTTCCACCACAAATATTTATGTTGAAGTACAATAGTATTGGTGAACAATAAGAGATACCAACAGGAAATATAATTGCCTCAACATTCAAAAATTTGTCCAACATTTCAAAATTGCCAAAAGTCCTATCTAAGCGCCTTTAAATTTTTATGTTCCCTAAACTAATTATTAGTCCAAGTATAGAAAACACCTCTACTCCTTAATTCTAGAAGACTAGCATTATATAAACATTGTTTGAAACGATTAGTCATATTTTCATTGACTGGCTAACCCCCTAAAACATCTTCACCTGAAATAACAACATTAAAATCATGTTGTATAACCCAAGATTGCCCCACTCCAGTTGCTATCTCCATCAATTTAGTCCATTACTGCTCTCTTTCCAAAGGACTATTTGCCCTATAAACCTTTTTTTTCTTATTTTATTTATTTTTTCATTTTCTTTTAACCTCTTTGAGTTTTTGTGAGTAAGTAATTATTGTTCTCTAAAATATCATTTTTATTACTGTGAGTTTACATGCTTTGTTTTGATATGTTAATTTTTTTTCATAGATGGATGATGACATTATTGAAGATCATAATTTTCCAAAGTGAAAAAGAGAAATTGTTGCATATGTGGCACAAGTTGTTGCTACAGTAACATGTTGGTTTGCTATAACAAAAGGATACCAAAGGATACAAATTCCTTCTTCTATAACACTAGAAGCAGATAAAGTAAGGTCACAAATAATGACCAAGCTTGTAGGCACCGAACATTGTCACTCTATGCTAAGAATGAGTCATGTGGCATTTATTGGCTTATGTAATGTCTTTGTTAGAGATGAGGGTATGCGACCAACTTTAAGGATTAGTGTGGAAGAACAAGTTGCAAAATATCTTTATATTATAGGACATAATGTCACTAACTGTGAGATTGTATTCCATTTTTTACGATCCGAAGAGATAATAAGTCATTATTTCCATAATGTTTTAAGAGCCCTGATAATGGTAGAGGATAAATTTCTCATACAACCATATGGTAATGGGATTCCTTCAGAAATAGCCACAAATGATAAATTCTACCCATTCTTTAAGGTAAAAGTCATTTCCTTAACATATACTATTTTTTCATTTTCATGTGCAACTATAGCAAATGATGTATTTAATCTCAAGATTGCATCGGTGCAATTAATGAGACCCATATCCGTGTGAAAGTGTCTTCTAGTAAAGCACCTAAATATCGTGGGAGAAAAGATTTCCCATCATAAAATGTGTTGGTCGCATGAGCATTTGACTTAAGATTTACTTACATGTTGACAGGATGGGAAGGTGTTGCATTTGATTCAAGAGTTCTAAAAAATGCATTATTTAGGGCAATTCCTTTGAAAATTCCTCAAGGTAATTATAATAGTACTATAATTTAGAAATTGTGCTACAACATTTAAATTATGTGAATCTAATCACATAGATGTTTAGATGTTTATATATAGGAAAATACTATCTTGTTGATGGTGGATACATGTTAAGGAGTGGACTTATAACACCTTATAGAGGAGAACGATATCATTTGAAAGAGTACTCAAGGAATCCATCAAGAAATGAATATGAATTGTTTAATCTTCGACAAGCTTCTTTACGAAATGCAATTGAGCGTGCATTTGGTGTAGTTAGTAAACGCTTTTCAATTATAACAAGTACCGCTGAACCAAATTATGGTGTTCGAACTCAAAATAAAATTATACGTACGTGTTGCATATTGCATAATTACTTACTAGGAGCAAATTTGGATCTTGATATTATTGCTGAGGTTGACTAAGAGATTATGAATCAAGAAGTAGAAGTTCCACGTGCTCGATTAGATAGTAGTGAAGATGCAGGTAGATGAGAAATGATTAAAGACACTATAGCAAGACATATATGGGAAGATTATAACTCATAAATATTTAGATATTTATATAGATATGTATTTGAAATGCTTTATCTTTAAATTGTTGAACTTTGAAATTGGTGCTCTTTTTGTTATATATATGACTAGACATTAAAGAATATTTTCTTTTTCTCTTTATTATGTAGTGATATGTTGTCAAAAGTTTGTGGCTACTTATATTTTGTCTTTTGTGTTATATTTTTCTTATAGCATTTTAATTAAGATGTTGCAAAAATCTGATAAAGATATATGTGTTTGGACTCCTTTGATGGATGATGCCTTGATTGATGCTTATTTAAACTATTTACACGAACACATATTAGGTAATCGCGTATGGGGTTCCTTTACAACTTCATCATTCAACAACATTTTTTTGTGAATTGAAGAAAAAATTTTCAGACAAACCACTTGACAAAACCAAAATTCAGAATCGAATGAAATTAATAAAAAAAGAATTTTATGAGTTGTTATGATATTTTCAAAAATGGCATGAGTGGATTTGGTTGGGATCCTATATGTGAGAAGTGGACTGTAGAACCTGAAGTATGAAAACAACTCATTGAGGTTTGTATTCTCCTTCACTTTATAATTTTTTTTTCTAGTATAGAATGAATGTGAATGCTAACATGTTAATTGTTTTTATTACTATGGATAGGCTCATCCTGAAGTGTTGAATAAAATGACAAATTGGTGTGAAAATATGAGAAGTTAGTCCAACTATTTGGTAAGGATAGGGCTACTAGAAAACTCACTAAAACTACTGCTAAAATTAGGCAAAGAGAGGCTGCAAATATATAGCAATCTTCCTCAATGAATACTATTGAAGACATCGATGCACTGCTTGATAGAAATGAGACGACGCTTGAGAATTTTAATATTTTTGGTGATGATACTTGTCGAATGTCTCCATGTGATGTAAGATCCAAGAACAATCTAAAGCAAGAACTTCTTCAAAAAAGAGGAAAGATAAAAGACCACATTTGGATGGTGAAGTATCAATAATAATGATAGAGGGTCTTTATAATGTGGCTACTGCAATACAACAAATGTCATCTGATTTACTAACCACAAAACAACTTCCGATTCCTAAGAGTGATGTATGAAAACTATTGGAGGATATAGGAGTTACTTTAGATGATATTGATAATGCTTACTTATTCCTTATTGAAAGTTCTAGTAAGTTGAAGACATTGCTTAGTTGTCTGATCGCAACAAAATACTACAATGGATGATGAATGGTGGACCAAAGAACTAGTAAATTTCAATCTATTGAAAAAGGTTATTTATGCTTTTCATTGGATCATATTAGTATTAGTTGCTAATCAAAACTATATTATTTTTTTTTTGAGAAAAATACTGTATGAGTTTGCTGAAAAGGGAAGGTATTAACTGTTTATAACCTTTGGAAGAAGTTGGGGTTTGAGTTATTGATGTTGGCTTCCTTTCCTTATAACTGCTTGTTGTTTTACATTTACTTATATGTTTATTTTTTTCTTATTTTTTGTAGAGAAAAGTGGCCAATGAGTCACTAGAGCACACACAGACAGTAAAAGTAATGGATGCAAGGAAGGACAGAGCTGAAACAAAATCCAAGATTTTTACACCTTGGGAAAATGACTTCATTTATTTATTAGCGTTGTTTGTTAAATTTCTGAATAGTTTGATAATGATGACTTTATTTTAATTGTTGTTACTTTTTGGGAACAATGATGTTAAGCTTTTAACTTTTGAATAGTTTGCACAATTAGTACTTTTTGATGATGAAATTATGAGATATGGAGAATTGATAAGTATTTCATTATATGCTTAATTAGTAACTTGGCCTGCAAAATTTGTATAAGTTCTTTTATGTTAATTGTCCATCTAAGAATTCAATATTTTTAATAACAAAATATGAATGATCTGAAAGTGTTATTTAATAAAAATAAAATTATGAATAATCCAAAATACATGAGATTCTGCTACTTGTTTTTAGGTCTGGCATTCCTCTTTGAGTAATGACCATTTATTGGAATAACTTGTATTTTACTTGGTCGAATTCTGTTACTTGTATTTTACTTGGAGGTATTATGATATGCTATAAGTATTATGTATTATGCTACCGTTCTAATGGGTGATGTAAATACTGCTATTGCAAGATGCTATGTATCGTTTTTTTTAAATAAAATTGCTCATTTGCTATGAAAAAAAAAAGAAGCATAAATTGATATGAGAATTTTATTAATACTAGTTTTTACTTAACATGCATTGTACGTGATCAAAATAATTATTAAATATAAAATCAATTTTTTAATTTTATATTTATATAAATAAAGAGAATAAATTTTATAAAATTATAAACAATTAAAAATATATATCCCCTTATTGAAAATTTTTTGGATCAAATATAAACAATTAAAAACAATTTTATATTAAAATTTTCTAGATCAAATATAAATATCTCCCCTTATTTAAAATTGACAAGTAGTGATTTATAAATATATATCTTTTGAAAAAATTTGTTTGATAGTACAAATATAATATGATTTATTGAAAATATGTATTATAAAAATATAAGATAATTGATAGAAAAAAAACATTTGGTTCAATTAGTATGTACAAGGGTATTTTTTTAATTTTTAAGTTAACCTTCCATTCCATTTCAATGCAAACAAACAAAATTAATCTCAAACCATTCCTTTCCATTCCTACCATCCCAAACACAAATATAATTTAACGCTTTATTTCCAAACCAAACCCACCCATTCCATTCCATTAAACCATTCCAACCCTTTATAAACCCTCAATCCAAATTGAGTGTTAATATTTATGCCATTTTAGTTTCTACCATCTTGGGAGAAGGTACGCTAGTCCCTCTCATGGCTAGCTTGCCACTCTTTGTTTTTCCTTTACTTTGCTGGTAATTGTGAGCTCCTCGATTTTGTTATTGCACTAGAATGAGTGAAATCTTACTTGTAACTCTTAACATTTTATGAACCTTCGAGGGATTGAGAGCATGAGGGTCATTTAGTGGTGCAACCCCAATTTATGGCACGTGTTTGAGATCATCGACAGATCCTTTAGGAACGCCTCATAAGTTTTGAAGCCCTTATTAGTAATCAAATGGTCAATATGAGGCTAAAGTAGGGCTATACTTTGGTACCCCTAAATTCAAAGGGAGTCACCACGTGACTTCAATCAAGACAAAATTATAAGTAGGGATAAATTTGAGCATAATAAGTCAGTTTGAAGGCTTAATCTGTTTTCACACATTAAAGATCGAGTTCGAAAATTAGATACATTGTGCAAAAAAGATTAAAAACTCCTAAATTACCTATATTTAAGGATCCAACCTTCGGCTAATGAATGACTTATTTTTGTACCTTGCCTTTATTAATCAATTTTTCATTTATCCACCTTGGCACATCTATCTAAGCCAAGCCATTAACCATAACCATTCAATTATGCAATGTATGAATGTGATATTATGAGGATTAGATTTTGGGCCTTAGGATACAAACCTAATGATGAGAACCCTTGAAATTGATGCCTTAAATGCAAAGGGGAAGAATACAAAAGAAAGGAACAAGGCTTGGGAGGAACCTTTAGATCAAGTCCAAATCAAACCCATAACCCAAGACAAGCTCAATTCAAAGAGCCACTAAACAACTATTAAATGGTTGTACAACAATCATACTTGGCTGTACAACCAACTGCTTAGTTGTATAGCCAAGCTCTTTAGCCTTAATAGTATGAAAGTTCTAGAACAGTGCAGTCCTTAAAGCAGGTTAGTACAACCAGCTACTTAGTTGTATAGACATTCCTAAAATCCTAATTCTAAAAGATTTTTGGCTTTTGTTTATTAAGAGATTAATGTTAGATGTAACCAGAATTATCCTAGCTCAAGTGCACTCATCTTATCTACATAAATGCCCCCCATTTAAAAAGTACGACGAGGCTTATTGTAACCTAAAGTTACTTTTCCAAATTCACCACTCAATCCACTGTAAACACGTAACCTTAAATACTAAAGCCACTTTATTCAAGATCCAAGGTATGATGAAATCATTTGTGATTTCATTTATTTCCTAGCATTTTAGAGGATTGGACAAAGCTGTAATCCCTACAAGGGTAGAAACATCTTAGACCCCCTAATCTCTCTTATTTGTTCCATTTTCTTTCTTTTTTCAAACCTCAAAACCTAGTTCTAATAGGCTATATAGATTAGTTTGTCGTATGTATAGACCACTAAATGGGCTATACATACCACTAGTTAGATTAAACACCCTGCTTTAATTGAGAATAGTTTGGTTTTCTTCTTTTTTTTCTCCATTCATTTTTCTTTGATTTATAGTGTTTGAAAGGACCCGTTAGAAAGTATTAATTACTAAATAGGGGGTAGGTTTCCACACCCATGACCCCCATTCTTCCTTTTGGTGATAGAAGGACTGACAGGGAAGGGTTTTTGCCTATATTTTAGTAATTTTAAGTTATGTTTTTACATATTTCTTTCTTCATATCTCTTAATGTGTTCATGCTTATATTACTAAGAGACATGATTGGGATGAGAAATTTATATTTACAAGGACCTTATAACATTATTGTCCATGCATGCATGGTTAATTTTGTATGGATTTATTATTTATACAATGGATGAGGTGACTAACTCATTAACTAGGTTACATTTTCCATTTCTCTTTATGTGGCAGTCTAAATCATGGCAAAAGGGATAGTGCATGGCTTAATGATCCTTTGTTTCACTTTTATTTTGTGTTCCATATATTGTAGATGTTCTTTAACCTTAAGAATCTTTATCTTAATCCCTTTTGTTTTAGGATCCTAACCTTTTAATGGTTAGAGGTATCTTTAGGATGCATTAGCTCTTTGAGCAAATTTTAGTAAGGATGCAACCATCCTATTATCCCTACACGGTGATTTGATGACTAGCCTAAGGTCTCTACCATCCTCCAAATGCATATCATATTTTTTTAATGTTTCATTATCCATGATCATATATTCATGCTTTATTTGTTATTACAATGAATTCATGTTCATCTGATGTTGGGATTGTGAATGTCATGATTCTGGACTTAGTAATGAGACAAGGATCCTTTGACTTAGATTCTGTATAGGTGGATGCACATGGCACTTAATCTATTTTGCATGTTAATTTTATCATTGATTATGCTTTATTCCCCTTTTGGATAAAGTTGCTAATGTATCTTTCTGTCTTGATTCCCCCATTGATCACCACTTTAAGAAAAGGGCTTACATCTTGTGAAAGACCTTAGGGATCCCTCATTAATCCAACAGATATGCCATTACTAAAGGTTATTACCAATTTACGACCTTAGTTCTCTCGAACCCATATTAGTTGATTAAAGGTAAGAGTCACAAGTAAGATTCCACTAGTTTGAGTGCAATTCTGAAAATCACTGGTGCTCATAGATATGCAAGATGTAAAAAGGTAATAAATCATGTATATAAGACTATAATGGAGAATACATGAAATGATGGGATTATCATGCAATTAACTTAAATAAATACAAAGTATGCATTTAAATGGCTCTTTTAACTTACAAAAAAAGTATAAATTAGTCCCTAAAACATGAGTAAAATTAAAAAACAAATCAACCCTTAAAATCTACTAGGAATGGGCAATTAAAATAGGAATATACCACCTTATCCTTGTAGCTTAAGGTCCTAGCCTATTAGTCCATAATATTCAATGCCATTAGCCATAGTAAGGAGGTCAACTGAGGAGCCTAATCTATTGTCTATATTCATCATTAAACATATAAAATGTGTAGTGAAACCTAACACATGATAATAACGTGCAATAACATTACTAGGGAAGATGTAACATGATGAATATACAAATGTAGACCAAAGAACACTAAAACAGAATATGGCCAACATAATGTGGGGTCATGTGATCCTAAGATTCTCTCCTAATCTATCCTAAAAAGATGGTTTATGCAAAGTGCAAGACAAGAGGCACTACTAGCCATGGATAGGGCTATAATGCAAAGAGTAAAGAATCAATAGAAATACTAAAGAAACTAAAAAATAATCTAAGGAGCAACATGTAAAATTGTTAGAATGGGAAGGGAGAAGGGGGTTCTTAGGTTACTAACACTCTCCTCTTTGCATGTGTGGTAATTTGCACTATAAGGAAAACAAGGAAGAAGGGTTAGCCATGGAAAAGGGCTAACTTATCCTCCACCATAGTGGTGGTAATAAGAATGATAAATCCCATAAATAAATACCATAAATTCTAGTTGAAAAAATGATAAATTAGGGGTTTTCAGTTCTATTGAACCTTTTCCTATCATTTGTTCATGCACACAAACTTTTAAATGGAATAAAGTATGCATTCAATGTGTTAAATATAATCTATATGCAATATTGGAATCAAAATATAGAGAATAAGGGTCATTATTATTGCAATCTACCCCATTCCCTAAGTTATTAGCCGAAAGAAAGCTAAAGAAACCATAAAAATCAAGAATCAAACAAACTATTATGAATAGTGGTGTGAGTAGTATTAGAGAGTTGTATAAACCACATAGTGGACCATACATATCTCTTAGTGGTCTATATAGACCATGGTATATTTATTCAACATATTAACCCTATTTTAACTAAAAATTGAAAAATAAAAAGAAGGAGGTAAAGGAGAAGGAGAAAAAGAGAATCTAAGGGATGAGTCGTTTGATGTTTTAAATGTTATCTTTTGCCCTAACAGTCATTATGGTGTTAGAACTTTCTCCAAATTCAATGGAAAAGATTAATAAGAGTTAGTGCAAACTTGGTTTGCCTTAAATTTTTTAGGTATGTGTTTAGGATTTGTGATTTCTATGTGTGGTAGGTTTTTTTATTTTTTATTTTTTTTATGGTTGAGTGGTGATTTTGGTAAAGTTTTATTAGGGAAATTAAGACTCCCCCTCTCCCTTTAATAGGAGCAGTATTTACAGAAGAGGATGGGTGTAACTAAACCTAATGGCTTGGATTACATCCTATCCTACCTTTTTTTGCACTTTCTACTGATATGATCTGAGAAAATTCCAAAGATTAGGGTTTGAAAGTTATCTATATAGCCCTAATATTTTCTATATATACTTTTGGTTAGTTGTATATCTTATACTTGACAGGTCACTATTCTAAAATCTTTTTATTTTTGGACTTTAATGGGTTATCTATATAGCCAATTAAGTAAGTTGTATAAACCATTCTTGAAATTCTAGAATTAGACTTTTAGGCGTAGGATTTTGAGGGTTAGGTTGGGTTTAAGGGTTTTTTTTTCCAGCTTTTGCCACGTTCTTAGGCATCATTTCCAATATTCTTTAGGGATGAATTCAAGTAGTTTCTTATCATCGAGCTCACATCCTAAGGATAAAAAATATAGAGCTTATAGTTTGGCACCTAATTTTGTGGCGCTTAGAAAATGATATTTTGATAAAATGGTCATTGGAGAAGGCAGTGTTAGTGTCATAATTCATATATTTGATAGGTTAATTCCTTTTAAATTTATGAAGTAATACTCTAATTTTGCTTATAAATGGATCTTATAAAGAAAATTTGATGTTGTAAGTAAAAAATAGAAGAAGGAAGAGCAAACAAAGAAGAATCGGGCTAAGGCATGACCAAGCTTCATAAGGCACAACTGTACCAACCTTCAAAGTAAGAAAGGCAATGGAACAACATGAAGACACTACTGTACAAGTGGTTGTACATTAGAAGAACATAAATATTAGATTAAGACACAACCTCGAGGCATAGGCATGTCCCCTTTGCTAAAAAGCTAATCACACAAGTGCGTGACCGTGCTGTTGGCTTTGTTCCCTAAGAGGAAAAAATAGGGTTTTAAACTCTTCTCCAAACTTTTCCTTTTTTACCCTCTAAGCTTCCTACTTTGGAGACACCTTTGGAAGATTATTTAAACAGGCAAATGCCTATAAATGAGGGCACAAAAAATCCACTCAATAGTTTGGGAAAAGAATAACTAAAGGTTAAGAGAGCTATTAAAAGAACAAGGCAAGGAAACTTTAAAGAAAAAGGTGCAACCAATTAAGTAGATTCAAGAATAAGTTTATGGCTTCTATAGTTATTGATTTGATTATTTTATGTTCTTCTCTTTTCTTTATTACAAACTAAAATTCTCAAGGTTAGAGGTTGTAGGTGGATCTTATGTTATACCTATTGGATTTCCTAATCCAAGTTTTTTTGGGTATTCATTCATTCATGTGTTAGCAATTATTATGTGCTTTATGAAATTGATTGACTGACCATTAATCATACTTAGTTCTATGAATCGACTATCGAGAGATGTTTTTCATGAAATGGATCTTCGATAATTTCCTTACTTTATTATGTGTTGAAAGACCTTAATAAAGTATTGTTGTCATTGAAGTCTTACATGATAGGACAATTACATGATGTTTGGCTTTTGTGTTGAGAGATTGTTAGCTTAACATGCTTTTACATATTGATTAATACTTAAGAGAGATTAATTGATCACCTTAATGACTTGATAGTAGTAATAGATGAATGAACAAATTGGATGAAGATTAGGAATCCTTCTTCATTGATTGCCTCCTAACAATATCATCATTAAATTAGTTTACTTTTAAACTTTAAATATAATTATTCATTTACTTTGGATCACTAGATAATATAACTAGCAAAATGCTTAGTACTTAAACTCGATCCTTATGGGAATGATATTCATACTCCTAGTACATTGTATTACTTATGACATGTACACTTGCAGTTTAAAAGTTCTTTTCACTTAGCTCATACCCATCCTAATAAGTTTTTGGTGTCATTTTTGGGGATTGAAAATTTTAATACTTTGTTATTATTTCTATATTAAACTAGAGTTTTATTTTCCATTTTTAACTTATGTTTCTTGTTTCTTTTCTTTAAGTGTCTGACTAGAACTTGGAATTAAGATGATAAAGAAGATTTAAACCATCTAATCCAAAAATTGAATGTACTCCAAATAAAAAAAGGAAAGAACTTCAAAGGAATCAAGAGATGGCAAATCAGGAGAACCAACCTTTAAAGGAATTCACTATGCCAACTCTTGAAGGTTTACGACCAGCTTTCACTAGACCAAGCATCAATGTAACAAATTTTGAGATCAAGCTGACAATCATTCAAATGCTTACCAATACTCTTTAGTTCCATGGCCTTTCTCATGAATATCTAATGCTCACACAACAAATGTTTTGGCAATTTATGACACTTTTAGGTGAAATAGGATGTCTATCATTGTGATAAGGCTACTTCTTTTTACTTTCACTCTCAAAGACAAGTCTAAGGCATGGATTAATTCATTAGAGTTTGGGAACAACCTTATCAAAGCTTCATTAACGTATACTTCTCTCCATCAAGGATACCAACACTTAGGAGCAAAATCACTACATTTAGCCAATAAGATGGGGAGACCTCAAATGAAGCTTAGGAAAGATTCAAAGATCATTTAAAGAGATACTTAAATCACTAAATTCTAAAGTGGTCAATTGTACATACATTTTACAATGTACTTTTTGGGCAAATCAAGCTCACCATAGATGCAACTACTGGAGGCTCTATTTCTAACAACACCATGTATGCAACTTATGACTTAATAGAAATAATGGCCAACAACAACTGTTAAGTCATGAGAAGAGTGTAATAAAGAAAGTAGCAAAAATTTAGAACTTAGATGCAATACAAGCTTTGCGAGCTTAGGTATAATTTTTATTTAAGTAATTGAGTTCTTTTAATTGTAATACAATATCATCTTCATTCTTATAGGTCATGTGTGATTTTTGTGGAGAACATAGGCGTAAAAGTATTGATTGTCAAGTGGGAAATCCCTTCTAAAAAAAGCAAACAAATTTTATGGGAAATTTTTAACCATCAACCTAACAATCACTACTCCAATACATATAATCCGAGTTGGCGAAATCACTCCAACTTTTCTTGATCAAACAATAATGTCGTGAATCCCAAAATACAAAGACCACTTAGTTTTCAAATTTAACCACCAAATTAACAAATTCAAGAAAATAAATCAAGCTTCGAAAATCTTATGGAAAAATTCATCTATAGAATTGATGTTAGAGTTGATCACCAAGATAAGATGATTAGGAGGCTTAATGCTAGAATATACCTTGTTACCAAAAACTACTCATCTTCTATCCATAATCTTGAGATCCAATTGGAACAAATAGCTAATACCCTAAGCTTTTGATCTTAAGGCACCCTACCAATCAATTCTAAAACTAATGCTAAAGACCAAGTTAAAGCCATAACCTTAAGAAATAGAAATGAGCTTCATTCAAAAGTAGAGGAAGAGATAAAGAAAGAAGGTAAGTTAGATCAAGAAGAAGAGCCCATTATAAAGGACAAGATTCAGGAGAAAGTTCAACCATATGTACCTCTCGCTCTTTTTCATTTAAGACTTAAGCAACATATGGTGGACAAATGATTTGCCAAATTTTTAGATATGCTCAAGAAATCCAAATCAACATATGATTTATGGAGGCACTTGCCAAAATACCAAAGTATGCAAAACTTAAGAAAAAGGTGTTTTCAAAGAAAATGATCTTGGCAAAATGCGAGAGAGGTAAATTGACCAAACAGTATAGTGCCATTCCTTTTAATAAACTACTTCTAAAAAATGAGGTCTAGGAATTTTTACTATACCATGTGATATTGGTTGTCTTTCATTTAGTAAAGCTCTTTGTGATATAGGATCTAGTATTAATCTAATGTCTTTATCTTTATTTTTTTAAAAAATTAGCTATTAGTAAGATGAATCTAATAAGGATTTCTCTTCAATTAGCGGATCATTTAATCATATATGCCAAATAAATAATGAAAGATGTGCTTATTAAGGTTGACAAATTAATAATTCCTATGGATTTTATTGTGCTTGACATGGAATAAGATAGGGAGATTCCATTATTTTTAAAGAGACCATTCCTTGCAATCAGAGATGTTGTTATTGATGTTAAAGAAGGAACCTTAACCTTATATGTAGGACGATGAGGTAGTGTTTAACATGTATAAGGCCATCAAGAAACCAATAGAGGACAAAAGGTGCTTAAGAATTAGTGTCATAGAAGAGTGTGTAAAAGAAGTCCTTTGGGAAAATAAGAAAATCTTGAAATTAAAAAGGTAGCCATTGTAAGAATGGAGAAAAAGGAGATAAAACGAACAATAGAGGTAAGTTACCCTACTCTTGAAGTATATGACATCCCTTATTCTTCTTCTTGAGTGGAATCCTTAGATTATGAAAATACCTTAAGGTAACTCTACCTTCTATTCTCAAACCTCCAAACTTGAGCTTAAATCCTTACCTTTTCATCTTAGTTATGCATTCTTAAGAAAAGATAACACTTTATTGATGATCATTTTTAATAAACTCACACAAGAACAAGAAGAGAAACTATTAATAATGTTATGACATAGGAAATCTTAACAATTAACTACGTTCTTTTCTAAGGAAATCTTGATTGTTACTCAAAATGTTCATAAATAGCTATTGCGATAAGCATATAATGACTGTGATTTTTTGTAACCGCTAGGCATTGATTGATTTGATAATCAAATGGTGCCTCTTCCTTATTCAATGCTTTTGTGACCATTTTATAACTATTTTCTCCACATTCTTGGCTTATTTAAGCCTCTTTCACACCTCTCTATTCTTCTTTTATCATTTTATTCATCATATGTCTTATCTCTTTTCAATTTTTTTGTCTATATTGTCTTTTCTTTAACTCTCATAGCACCCAAGAAATTCATAAAAGCAAAAAAGGGGAGGGGTGTTACTCAACCTTAAAGTCCTCTTCCTCTTCATCTTATGAAGGGAATCACAAAATAAGAGAAGAAAAATACAAAGCCAACACCAAAAAGATCATCCAATTGAACAAAATACCCTCATCCTTCCTTCTTGAAACTCTTGACATTAAGGGAGAAATTCAAGCATTTCTCTCCAACCTTGGCCGAAATGAATTCATTTTTTAAAAAGAATCGAGTTATGAAGAAATTGTATAAGAATTCATGTGCATTGTCACTCTTAGTTAAAGGGAAAAATCTAAAGCAAGTGTATGATCATGTCTTTAGGGCATTTAGAGATCCCCACTTCATCGTTTTTATGTAATTTTCCTCCCTTTTTAATTTTCAAACCGGAGATGATGTTTCATTCATTATCTCTTATCTTGACATCATCTACTCTGAGTTTTGGTGTGAAATTTTCATAGAAACCAAACATGATCCAAGAAATTCAATGGCCAAATACATCAAAACCTTAACCAATTGGGTCATCCATAAAATTATTACCTTTTTCATCAATGCTAGGGGTGATGGGAATGGAAAAGTATTTCAAAAAGACTTACCTTTTCTCTTTTTCCTCCCAAAAAAGTATCTCCCATCCTAAAAATTTCTTGATTTAACCTATTTGATCAATGCTATGGCCATTCATCCTGACTCTTATGTGTATACCTTAGGATTCTATGGGGCAAAGAAATAATAGAACTCATGCCCCTAAAAGAAAGAGGCTAGTGATTGAAGAAGGCACCCATTCCATCTTCAAAGCCCAAGATAAAGCCAAAATCCAAGTCTTCTTCCATCTCTCTCTCTTCCATTAATAAAAAACTTGACAGGGTGATGAAAATGTCAAGAAAAGGTTCCTTCTTCTCTCTCACCTTCATAGTGACTTGGTTCACCTTCAAGAAAAGGTTGTTGCTACGCCATGTCATCTTCCTAACTTTGAAGAATGGGAAAACACTCAAGAAGAAGAAGGAGACTAAAAGGAAGAAGGAGATGAAGCCCAACGAGGAGGTGAAGAATTCATTGAAGATAGTGATGATGATATTGATGATATCTCTCCTACCTTCTAGTTTTTCTTAAGCTTTATTTCTTATTCTTTTTTTTTTTTTTAACTTTTCCTATTTTACTTTTGGCCTAAGTGTGCGGTCAAATACATTTATATGTTTGACTTGTATTATGTATCTTTTTTTAAATAATAAAAGTTTGAAATGTTATTTTTATGTTTGATATTCCTTTTTTAGTAAAAAATTCTAATTATGTTGCTTTAATTCTCAATTGCTTGCCATCATATGTTACTCTAAGTACTACTTGTCATTGCACTTAATTCTCTCTTTTTATTCTTGATAAAGGGAGAGAGCTTTCATGCCATTATTAGTTAAGGGAGGGTATAAATTGAGGGAAGCATTTAACATTTCAATTATGCTTTGTAAATTTAATATTTAACATTTGGCATTTAACAACACACACACTTTAGAATACACTTATACATTCTTTATCCATTGAAAATTCAACATAAGTTGTCAAAATAAAAAAGAGGGAGATTGTTGGACTAGATTGGTCAAACCTAAGTCAAAACTCTCTTTTGATCTTACCAATATAGATTAAAAGGTTTTAATATCAATTTCAAATGTTAATCTTATAAATATGTAGCTAGGATTGCTTTGGAATTTGAATGAAAACTTTAATCTCAATGATTGAAATTTGCATCCTAATTCATGGTCATGAAGTAGAATTTCATGATCGTTGTCTTGCAGAAAAGTTGGATAAATTTTAAACAAACGATTTCGCAGTGCATGTCACGTCCATAGTCGCGCTGCGACTTTTGAATTCAATTGGAAGGAATCAAATCTTCAACAAAATTATGCCAGATGTCTCAAAGAACCGTTGGAACATCAAAATTTGTGGTAGCAAAATAATGGTAGCGACTGCAAATTTGGTGAAACAACATCCCCATTTGGGTAGACAAATTCATTGTGAGCATCGCATTCAAAGTGGAACAATAGAGACCGTCACTTTCATTATTGCTCAAGGGACATAACAACTATTTTTCTTAAAGAACCAATGATTTTATTTCATGTGGAGTAGCCGTTAGATACAAATTGGATTATGTGGATCTCACGATCGCGAATGTATGTCTCAACCATAAATTTCATTTGATAAGTAATAAACAAAGGATCTGCCTAGCATACTTTAGAGATTTGGACATAGTTTTGTTTATAACATTTCTTTGGTGGTTGTAGCCTATAAATGCACCACCAAATGGACTTAAATGTAAGTGAATAACATTCATTGTATCAAAACTCTCAACCATTAAGCATTTAATTTTTTATATTTCAGTTGTTGTTGTTTGGTGTGAGCATTAAACACCTTTGGGTTTGATAGTTAGCCTTTGATTGTAAAACTCTCATTTAGGTTGAGTGTTATCATTGTGAAATACTAATGAGGTTGTGTGTGAGCCTTCGTGTAAGTTAGTTGTGTGCTTTAAAACAACATGGGAGATTAATGAAACACTCAATTGGAAGAATTGGGGAGTGGATGTAAGGTCGGTTAATACTCGGACCACTATAAAACTTAGTTTGTTCTATTCTTCTTTTATTTCTTAATCAACAAACCTATCCTTCCAAAATTCAAAATTTTCCACTAATTCAACCCTTCTTTCTTAGTGTACAAGGGCCAACACTATGCAATACACCAATCACCTTTCAAAGATGCATGATAACTATATTCTTGGAAATAGTAGAGAAAATAATAGAAATATTTATGGATGTTTTTTTCTATTTTTGGCAATTCATTTGGTGATTGTTTGGCTAACCTTAATAGGGTTTTGTAAAGATGTGAGGAGACCAACCAAGTGCTTAATTGGGAAAAGTGCGACTTCCTAATGCGTGAAGGGTTTTGTAAAGATGTAAGGAGACCGAACTAGTACTTAATTGGGAAAAGTACCACTTCCTAGGGTGTGAAGTCATAGTTCTTGGATACAAGATATTGTCCAAAGGCATTAAGGTGGATCGAATAAAGACTAATTTGATAATCCAATTGCCTCCTCCAACATCCATCATCAAGACTAAATTGATAGACCAATTGCCTTTTCCAACATCCATCATCAAGACTAAATTGATCGACCAATTGCCTCCTCCAACATCCATCAAAGCCATTAGGATTTTCCTTGGCCATACAAGGCTCTATAGACCCTTTATAATGATTTTTCTAAAATTTCTAAACCCCTTTGTGATTTTTTTGCTAAAGATGTTCCTTTTAACTTTCTCAATGACTGTTGGATCCATTTAATAGGTTGAAAAAGGAACTTACTTTTGCTTATATCATGACTAAGCCATATTGGTCATTGCCATTTAAATTAATGCATGATGTAAGCAATTTTGCCACATGATTTATTTTAGGCAATGAAGCATAAAAGGCTACATGTCATATATTATACAAGCTGAACCCTTAATGATGAATAAATCAATTATGTCGTCAGACTAGGTTGGTCAAACTTAATTTAAAGGGCTCTTTTGATCTTGACAATAAAGATTGATAGGTACAAACATCACGGTCAAGAACTTATAAATCGTGATCGCGACCTTACAACAAGGATGGATGAACTTAGACCAAACAAATTCAAGGAGCAAATCGCAGCAACAATCCAACCAAGGAAAACATGAATATCATACAAAGTGATTCGCGGTGATGTTCGCATTCTAAATCGCGACTGCGACTTTCATAAATCCATTTCTAGTCGTTTTTAGCCATTTAAGAATCTTCAAATGGCTATAAATACCCCCCCCCCCCCCAAAATAGTAACCATCCTCATTTCATCTAATCCTTATCATTTCTCTCTTCCAAATTCTTCAAATTCTCAAACCTCTCAAATCTTCTCCAATGGCTCCCAAGAAAATTTCCAGAGCAGAAAAAGGCAAGGCTATTGCTCAACCCTCTGCTCTTCTAACACTTCATCTCATGAAGGGCATTACCAAGGAGGAAAAGGAATGCTACAAAGCAAATTCCTTCAAAATTATGCTCCCCATCAAAATCCCTTCAACCTTCCTGCTAGAGACATTTGGGCTTAACAACAAAATTCGTGCATTCCTGTCGAACTTGGGCAGGATCGAGTTTCTCTTCCAGGACGAACCCAAATATGAAGAAGTGGTTAGAAAGTTCATATGCATGGTACAACTCAGTCACAAAGCATAATCGAAAGTGGGTCAATACGGGTTAGTTTTTTAGGCTTTTGGTGATCCCCACTTTATTACCTTTGAACAACATTCCTCCATTTTTAATCTTCAAATCAGAGAAAATATCCCTTTCATTATCTCAGCTTTTAGTGTCATCTATTTTGAATTTTAGTCAGAAATTTCTATTGAAACTAAACACGACCCGAAAAACCTCATTAGCCAAATACAGAAAAACCCTACCTCTTTGGATATTCCATCATATCATCACCTTTTCCATCAATGCTAGAGGTAATGGGAATGAGAAAGTATCACAAAAAAACTTGGCCTTCCTATTCTGCCTTGTCAAGAACAAACCCATTCAAATAGGTCAGTATTTTGTGGATCAATTAATCCATATAAGCACCAAGCTGAAAAGCTAATTTCTTCTTCCATCTCATATCACAACCATCTATCATTTTGTAGGGGCTCTTAATGAGGACAATGGGAAGTACCTCACTAAGAAACTCCTTCCATCCTAGAATTTTCTTGATCTTACCTACCTAATCAACGCCAAAGCCATTCACCTAGATACATATGCCTATACCTTGGGTGCTTTTGGGGCTAAAAAGATGGAATCCTCCTAAGCCACCAAAAGGAAGAGGCTCATTATTAAAGAAGAAGTCCTACCAATCCCTCCTCAACCTAATCCTACGACAAAACTGTCTCTTGCCACCATCAATAATAAATCAGACAAGATGATGAAGAGGAGATTCCTTTTTCTCTCACATCTTCATAGTGACATGGTGGACTTACAAGAGAAGTTGGGAGTTCTTCCTTGCCATCTTTCAGCCTTTATTGAGTTTGAGGATACTCAAGACGAAGAAGGCCATGATGGAGTTAAAGATGGAGATGAAGCTGAAGGTAGAGATAATGAAGAAGAAGAAGAAATTTCTAGAGATGATGATGATTCTCCTGCTTTCTAGTATAGGATCTCCTTGTATTTTTTTGCTTTTTCTTTTTGAATGAAAAAATTATGATCCCATATCTTGTTATGAATATATATAAAAAGTGTTTGTTCTTTGACATTTTCTGTCTTATTGTGATTGCTTATTTCACTTTGTTATGCATTTGCTCCCTATGAATACTTATCTATTTATTTTTATGTAATTGCTCTTTTCCCTTTACCCTCTTTTTGATCTTGCCAAAGGGGGAGAGATAGAATCAAGAAAGAATCAACGGGGGAGAGAAAATAATAGCATAAGTTGAGGGGGAGCATCATACTTATCATACTTAGAATTTTTTTTTAGAATTCTTACCTTGATTGTTTGGAAGTCATACTTTGAAATTTTCACTCAAGATTCTAATTCCATATTTAACAATTTACCATTCCAACTTCACAACTTCAGAACTCATGGATTTATTTTTTCCCTTACGATCAATCTAAGTTGTCAAAATGAAAAAGGGGGAGATTGTTTGACTAGGTTGATTTAACCTAAGTGATGAACCTCTTTTGATCTTGACAATATAGATTGATCAATTCTAACTCTTTCATTAAGTGATGTTTTACATATTATAAGTTAGATTTTGCCATTGGAAGTTAGATGGAGTTAAAATCTTCAACCTTGTAAAGTTGACTCTAATTCGCGGTGAGTGTATTATAAATTGCAATTGCGAATCAGTCATAAGGAAGAATGAAGATAGGCCAGAGGAATTCGAGAACAACTTCATTGTCGCGACACACCCAAAGTTGGCAATGCCTTAGTCACAGAAGAATTCACGGTGTGTGTCACGCCTAAGTCGCGACCATGACTTTCATAGTGACAAAAGGAGGGAGCCAAAGCCATAACCACTACTTGCCAAGTGTCCTAGGTGTTCGTTGAAGATCAAAATTTGCGAGGGTAAAAGTTTGTTCACCATCGCAACTCAAGCAGTTGAAGTTTTCTCTTCAAACAGAGGAATTCATGGTCTCAGTCACACCCAAGGCATTAATATCTCGCGACGACGACTTTGGGAGTGGTTA
Organism: Omphalea diandra; assembly: GCA_949677035.1. Lineage (NCBI taxonomy): Eukaryota > Viridiplantae > Streptophyta > Magnoliopsida > Malpighiales > Euphorbiaceae > Omphalea > Omphalea diandra. The sequence continues at coordinate 9,928 of CATIWR010497352.1, read as the reverse complement.
GAACATAATGACTATATTTTCCTAGATGACCAATGAAAAGCTGATACGTGGACTAGTCGTTAAATACAAACGATATTTTCCACTGAAATTTTTAGCTCCTTTATGGAAATTAGAAATTCGCACAGCAAAAAGGTAGTAACGACCGTGACTTCAGTCTAACAAGCATTTAATGTTGAATCTGCCTAACACATCTTAGAGATTTATTGATAGTTTTAGTCTAGCATCTCTTTGGTGGATAAGAGCTATAAATACTCCACCAAACATATGTAAATAAAAAGAGAATTCGTTAATTTATAACCATACTCTTGCTAATTTGCTATTCATTCTTTCAATTCTTATTTATGCTTTAGTGATTATTTGTTATAAGCAATAAACACCATTGTAAGAGGTTTTAGTGTATGCCTCGAAAACACTTGTGAGAGGTTATAGTGTAAGCCTTGAAAACACTTGTAAGAGGTTTTTGTGTGAGCCTAGAAAACACAAGTTGTAAAAGTTTGGTGTGAACTTGGATTCACCTATTGAGTTGAGTGAAACACTCAATTGTAGAGAATTACGGAGTGTATGTAGAGTTAGTTAACACTCGAACTATTATAAACACTTGTGTCAATTTCTCTCTTTTTTTACTCAACTTCTTAAACACTTATCCCCCATTTTATTTTTAATTGAACACCAAATCAACACCCCCCCCTCCCCTTTTTGGTGCCCTAGGACAACATGACTGATGGAGTGAGGGTGAAGCAGAGGAGATGGTTCTGGTAGATAAGACTCTGGCCAATCGACTAGATGAAAAGGGTTCCTTGCTAATACTTATGTTCTTATTTCCAATGTTTTTTAGCACAATGATGATTTATTTATGAGTTTAAACCAATAAATGATGAGTTTGCTTACTTATGTGATATGTTTATTGATAGTAATATGCATGGCATGTATCATTTCATAAGCATATTTAACATTAATTTTATGTATACTACTACATTTAACCTTGGCACATAAGAAAATCCAAAGATCTTGCTTATTGCCAGTGATGTCACACTAAAGAAATGAAGGAAGTTTAAACAACTGCTCAAGAAATGTCAAAAAATTTTTGCCTGGACATACGAGGACATGATAGGGATCGATAGGCAGATTGTAGAACATAGAATCCTAATCTATGCACACATGAGGCCAGTGAAACAAAAAGTATGAAGGACAGGACCCGAGTGAACCCAATTAGTCAAGGAAAAAGAAGCAAAGCAATTGAATGCCAAGTTTTTAGAGGTGGTAGACTACCCAGAGTGGTTAGCCAACATAGTACTAGTACCGAAGAAGGATGAAAGAGTGAGAATGTGCATCAACTATAGGGATCTAAACAAAGTGTACCCAAAGGATAAATTTCCTTTACCACACATGGATGTGGTAACCGACAGTGCCATAACTTATGTCATGTATTCCTCCATAGACATATTCTCTAGGTATAACTAGATTATCATGGTTATCACAAATAAGGCAAAGATAGCTTTTATCATAGAGTGAGGGATGTATTGCTACAGGGTAATGCCATTTGGGCTAAAGAATATAGGGGTGACCTATCAGTAAATTGCAACTACCCTGCTGCATGACTTAATTCATAAAGAGGTGGAAGTGTATGTAGACGATATGATGGTGAAGTTGAAGACTAAGGAAGGGTATTTCGAAGCTTTAGAAAACTTCCTGAAGAAAGTTGATGAGTATAATTTAAGGTTGAATTAGAAGAAGTGCGAGTTTGGGGCCACTTATAGTACACTATTAGGGTATATAGTTAATGAGAAGGGAATCATATACATTAGAGATAGAGAAAGAGGTATGAGGTTTGTTAGGTTGTTTACAGTAGATCAGTTGGTTTATAGCAAGATTAGCCTCTATCTATGAACCCATTTTCAAGTTGCTAAAGAAGAATCCGCTAATGGAATGGAATAAGTAGTGTCAAAAGGCCTTCAAAAAGATAAAATAATATATGACTAACCTATCGATATTGAAGCCACCAAGTCCCAAAAGACCTTTAATTTTGTATTTGACAGTGGAGGATAGTTCTATAGAAGCAATGTTGGCTCAAGAAGATGAAGAAATGAGCAAGCATGTGATATATTACCTTAGCAAAAAATTGTAATCTTATGAGGAGAAGTATAATCAAGTGGAAAAGACTTGTTTGGCCTTGGTTTGGGCATTGAAGAAGTTGAGGCACTACTTTCAATCGTATTCAGTGAAAGTGGTTGTGAAGCTTGATCCGGTTAGGTACTTATATGAGGCCCCTTCTTTGACTGGGTGATTAGCAAATTGGTTGATCAGGTTGACTAAATTTGATATTAAGTACATAGCTAAAAAGGTGATCAATACTTGGTACAACAACCTATTGAAGACGGAGAATCTAGGCTTCCTTAGTTCTTAGATAAGGGGTTAGAAGCAATTGAGCCCCAGGGATGAAGAGTGCACTTTGACGAAGCTATAAATAAGAAAGGTATAGGTATAATGGTGGTTATGATTTTGCCAGAAGTAGAATTCTTTCCGGTAGCCAAAAACTTGATTATAAGGTGACTAACAATATGGTTGAATATGAAGCATGTCCATTAGGACTCAAACTCCAGAGGTAAATAATAATTAAGATAGTAGAGGTGTTAGAGGACTCGTTGGTCATTTCACAGGTAATAAAAGAGTGGAAACTAAAAGAAGAACGTTTGGGCCCATACTTTAAGCATATAAAGATGTTGGTGTAGAATTTTTAAAGAATCACATTTCATCATCTGCTAATAGAAGAAAATGCAATGGTTGATGCCTTACCCACTTTGGTCTCCATCTGGGATAGACTGAAGGCAATGCTAATGAAATTGCTTATCATGTCCCAATCTGAGGTGCCATATTATTGGGATACAAGAGTAATGCAGGTGTCAGTAAAGAATCGCCCTTGGTACTTTGACATACAAAAATATTTAGAAAGCGACAAGTATCCTAAAGAGGTTGAAAAAAAGGATAGGGATGTGATCTGAAGGTTATCTTTGTAGTTCGTGGTTTATAATGGGGTAATGTACAAAAGAATGCCTAATGGAGTTCATTTGCGATGCTTGTCTGAGAAAGAGGCCTGTAAAGTCATAGAGGTGGTGCATGAAGGAGTTTGTGGTTCTCATATGAATGAAAAAGTGTTGGCAAGGAATATTTTGAGACTCAAATACTACCAAATTATTATAGAATATGACTATATTTAAAAGGTTTGACATTGTCATGAATGTTAGATTCATGGAAGTTTCAGTCATTTACCACTGACCAAATTGCAAAATTTGACCTTGCCTTGGTCATTTGTAGCATGGGCCATCAATGTAATTGGAGAAGTTAAACCAACTTCTACCAAGAGCATAGGTATGCCATAGTGGTAGTGGACTACTTTTCGAAATGGGTAGAGGCTGAAGCCTTTATTAAGCTTAGAGCAAAGCAAATGGCACACTTCATTGAGAAAAACCTCATCTATCATTATGGTGTGTCACATCAAGTTGTTACTAATAATGATGTCCATCTGATAATGGTATCCATTTCCAAGTAGAGGTCAAAGTTAAGTTGGAAAAATATGAGGTGATTCACCGTAAGTCGTCACCTTATAGACTGCAGGCCAACAAAATAGTGGAAGCAACCAATAAGAATGTTAGAAACATTCATGCCAAGATGGTTAAAACATATAAAGATTGGTTTAAGAAATTATCTTTTGCATTGTGGGGTTATCGAACAACAGCAAGGACATCAATTGAGATAACACCATACTCTATAGTGTATGTAATGGAGGTTGTGTTGTCGATCAAGTTAGAAGTGAAGTCTTTAAAGGTATTATGGAGTCTGACATCCTTGAATATCAATGGATGAGAAACGAATTGGAACAACTAGCTTTAATGGATGAAAAAAGACTAAAGGCCCTATAACATATTTAGTTTTATTAGGCTAAGATGGCCCATTTGTTGAACATAAAAATTCAGTCGAACATGATAAAGGTTGGTCATATGGTGTTGAAGGCAATCCGATAGTAGCCTTAGGATGCTCGAGGTAAATTCAAACCGAATTGGGAAGGCCCCCACGTGGCCAAACAAATCTTCTCAAGTGGAGCAGTGAAATTAATAGATATGAATGAGAATGAATTCATCGAGCTAGTAAATTTACACTGACTAAAGAAGTATTTCGTGTGAGGTGTGAGAAAAATAGCTCATTAAGTCAAAAACCCAAAAGAACAGCTTAGACAAAAATTAGGGCATAAATAAATAATGAATAACAAAAAAAGGAAAAAAACAAAGAAAAAGAAAAAGCTCGTTAAGTCTAAAACGTGATAGGGCAGCTTAGGTAAAAGTTATAGCATAAAAAAATGAGTAAAATAAATGTAAGTAAAAGTCAAGAGAGTGCAACTGACCACTCAGGGATCTTTGATAGGATAACAAGGAGACAAAAGAAAAAATAAGGGTGAATGAGCTAGGGGTCAACAAGCTAGAGTCATTGAGCAAGACAATTAGATGATCTAGTGCTCCAATATTAAAAGCATAAGTCATTTGATGTGTAACGTGTTAAATATAAATGGTTTGTACCGAATACAATATCAAATGGAAGTACATTTACATAAATAAAGTGAATTAGTCATATGTTCTTTTAAACTAGAAGTAAATATAACATATATTTTGTTTGAAATATCACTATCTATTATCCGTTAATACGATGCCTGTAGCTCTAAAGGTCGCACAACCATGTTGTGTAATCTGCATCATCATAAAGCTCAGGATCCTAGCCAATGTAGAAGCCATAGATGTGATGGCTGCTCTAAGTGGTCTCAACCTTATCTAGGAAACACTGGGTTAGAGGGCCCTCAAAGAATGAAGGAAGGAACTGCACCATAAATTGGGGAGCACTAAACTGACAGCGCACGTGAGCGAGGTCATAAAATGTGCCTAAAGCCAAAGTAGGAAGGATGATACAATCCCTATAAGTTCTAAAAGTAACACATGACATATTCCACCATGAGCAACTCTAATGAATGTTGGTGATGATGATGTGGGACATCCACTCATCCTACTCAATCATAGTAGCAGCAGAGCTCGATAAGCGGAGGTTTGAATGATGCTATGAGTAGTAGATCCTTGCATCTAAGGTCGGGATAACCAATAGTCTCAACCTCTCTTACATCCATATCTAAAAAAGGAAAAAGGAAAAAAAAATAAAATAAAAATGCTCATTAGGTTGAAAACCTTAAAGGGAGAGCGAAGCAAAATTGAGCAGCCCATTACACTGAAAACCCATAAGGACGATTAAGGTAAAAGTTAGGGCAATAATTTTAAAAAAAGACAAATAAGAAGGAAAAACAAAAAAAAAATAGAAAAAAGAAAGAAAAGAAAGTGAAGGAAAATGGTACAAAAAGAACTCTAACCTGAAGTAGTAATTGACTCCTCATGAAGGAGTCGTTGCCACCTAAAGCCACCCTGTTGAGCCCGTTGCCACCTAAAGCCACCCTGTCAAGCCCCACAATAGTCTCGCTCAAGATCTTAAGTACTAGAGTCCTCATCGACTCCACTCCCTCCAAAAGTGATACAATTTACAAATTGATCTCACCACCATCCCTTTTCAGTAGATACTCATTAATCAAAATAACTACTATAATGCGAGTCTGAGTTGCTCTAGCATGGCCTCTAGAGGGAAAAAGAGTGATGAAAGGAGTCATGAGAATCTTTTTATCACCTAATGTGTGCCTGGGTACCTCCTCATACCACAAGTCAAATAGCTCCACTATCTTCCTGACATATAGGTAATCCAACTAATGCAGTGCAATTTTGGTCTGCTGTTGTGACACAACAGTCGAGCATGGTGCTAAATTACTCTAGCAAAGAATAGATTTATGTATCCCCAAAGTGGAAGGTATAGGTAGTGGAGTCCCAAAAGTCATAAGCTGCCAACAAAAAATGAAAGTTGAGATGGACATTAGAGAGCTAACTGAGAGCATAAAGACTCGCCCATAGTAGATCAGGCTAAACTTGGAGTGAAAGAGACCTTATAAAAGTTCTTGTCATATTTAGGGAGTCAGAAGAAACAAATGAAGAAAAATGGTTCAAAATGAGCTTTTATAGCATGAGGACAAACCCATAGGTTTGTACAACCTTCAAGTCAGGCTATACAATCCTCTATGACAGGGCTGTATAACCCCCCTTCCATGAAGACAAATTGAACGACTTTCTTTCTTGTTCCCGAGTTAGAAAAGGCTTGGATACCTATTCTATAAAGCATGTATGTAAAAGAAGCAACAAAGTATGTTTGAGATATACAATAAGGGAAAGAAAATCATATTACTATATTGGCAAAATATCAAAGTTCAATAAAAAATGGAAGCAATGTCACCTCAGTTTGCCCTAACATATCCTAAGCAAGCATTCTAAAAATCAGAGATAAGACTTTCAAAATTGCCTAATAAGCTGTACAATTATACAAATATATACTGAATATACTATATTGAAATGAATGAAAAGAATAAAGAAAAATATCCTAAGCAATTAATAAAGGACAAGGGTCTCAACAGCTCAGCTGCCTCTACTCGTAGCAAGGGTCACCTCAGAATCTTCGATCTTCGCATCTGTATCCATATATCCATTCTTTTTGGCTACTTAGGCTAGGCGCTCCATCTCTATCTTTACCTCTATTATATAATGATCCATCTTCCTAAGATTGCAGTTTTGGCGTTAGATCATCTCCTGCAAGAAACACGAGGGTTAGGATAAGTAGGACACAAAACACACAACACATGAACTATAAACATGAATACATGCATTGTTGAGTTGTTCTTTGACTAACCTCCATGGAATGCATCTGCTATATCACAACTCTTTTTAGGATGATGATCAAATCAACCATGTCCTCTACCTAGATGCATGGAATTTGCAAAAAGGGAAAACAAAAACATTCTAAGATGTATTGTTTGTAAAACAATCAAGGCATAATGAATGCAAAAAAACAAAATTCTTACATGGGTGGTCTTAGCTAGCTTAAAGGCACAGACAAATTGGGTAAGCTATAGTGACACCATCAACCCAGTCAATGAAGCCCTATAAGACTCTACCAGGCTATCGGGCATGGAAGTCAAAACGCCCACCATTACAGGCTCCACGCCTCTTAAAATATACTTACGGGCCCATTTGTGGCCTCAAGTGGTAATTGAGCTCGATCCAAATGCAAAAGCAGAAGTATAAGGCCTCAAGGTTACCTAGGCAGTGGTACCTCGACCTATGTACTGTAGGGTAATCCCATCATCAGGTGAATAGCGAGGAAATGCTTAGATAACTACCTTGTTCAAAGGAAGACACCCCATAAGCACACAAATCATCTAGGACCTATAAGGGACCCCTGCAGAAGATAGTTGCTCCCTTAGTATGTTTTGCAATGTTGTGATGAAGTCCACACCCACTAAATCCCTTACCCAAAACAAGTTAGTAGGCGGACACAGTGAGATGGGGTGCTCATCAAGACCTTCACGTCAATGAAAAATGTGTTCTCCTAAGTACCATTCCCTGATACAGAGCCCTAGCATCAATTGGCGACCATAGGAGATGACCTTAGCCTCTGTCACCTTTACCACCCATGTCATCATAGGACCTCTCTAGTTGAGGTACAATTACAATGAAGACACAAACTCACTATAAGTATAATACCAAATAAATACAAGGAATAATTATGACTAATGTAATTCTATCGATGAAGGAAAAAAACTTGTCTAAAGTGATGGTGTTCAAGTGAGTGCATTTGTTAGCTATGGAAGAATCCTCATAGCTCACTACACTCCACCGTGTAAAGCGAGGATAGTTGCCCTCCACTTCATCCTCGGGATCCAAGCCCTGTAGTAGGCCCAGCTTAATAGCCCATGCCTGTTAATACGAAATGATATGAGCCTTAAAATGATGAAACAAGGCTAAGGGACAAAAGATGACAGAGACAAGTGATACTCACAATGAGGACTCTCTAAGCACCGCACATATAGCCCTGACCTCAGGAGCACTAATTGAATTAATGGTAAAGGTACGCTAACACTGTAAACCCCTAATCAAAATAGTATAGCAAGCTTAAGCCCTCTAACATGGGCACCAGGCATAGCTTTACTAGCCTAGAAGCATTAAAAAACATAGATCCTAACAAGGCATATAACAGTTAGCAACATGCATGCCAATCGACCACCTCCTTAGGGTGATTATCGATAACGATAGGTGCACCCGTCTGAATGCTCGACCTCATCATGGTCTTACTCCCCTTCAACATGGGGAACACACCTAAGACTCTCCATAAATAATCCCTCTAAAGAACTAGATAATGTACTCTAAAATCAGTAGGTACTGGAACACCCATGAATCACAACTTGGTAAAAAAAGTGAAGTCCCTAGGAGTGATCTTGATCTCACCAATCAAGGGCAGATGAAATGTGTGAGTCATGTCCATCCATCACTTCATCAGTGTGTAAACCATCGAAAGATCAATCCTCAATATCTCATCAAGAACCAGCCATAAGAAGTTTAGATGTTGATTCCCTCTAAGTGGGCCACAACTGAGGGTGCAATGTATAACCCTATGCTCTAGTTGGATGCTGGAGTTGCCCCTTTTCTCGAAGGAGAAAATCCCCTAAGGAGAAAAAGAAAGAGAGACACTACATATATGTGTATGTACTATTTTATATCATTATAGCAGTTAAAGACAAGAAAACATTCGATCCTAATCTCTAGGGTTCAAAAAAATTCAAAGACAAAATGTCGTAAGACAATAAACCCATAAAAATAATGAATTATTCACTCATGTATGTACCATAATTACTTAATAATCTCTCTATGAGTTAATTTCAATTATTTTCTTATGTAAAGTCTAAAATAAAGCTTAAGGCACACAAACTAAGGCAATTAACTAGACCCATAGATAAAAGTAAATTTCACTAGAAGTAAAAGGTGAGTGTCATGGAAATTATTTATGAATATTTTAAAAGCTAGCCTAATATTCGAAGGTAAAAAGTAAATTCAGAGTTAGTACCTAAAGCCTTTAGTGACAAAGTGAACAAAAAATAAAAATAAAATAAAACTGATAAGAAGAGAAAGGACACCTACCGCTCTCAAGGAGGCTCCTATGAGTTGATGGTATAAATTATGGACTATTAGCATATCGCCAGTTGGAGGGTAGCTGAGTGGAATCATATTCACAATTGCGTTCTTTAGCAGGATCACCCGCTTGAATCCCCACTGGAATTGCAATTGCTTTAAGGCATACAGAATCGAGAGGTCATCGTCGGAAAACTCCTCCTTAACATCGAACATCTCATCTTTGTGAAACTCGACCATGGTAATCACCAGGAAAAGCAAAGGTATCCTAGGAGCTAAGTTTAAAGAGTAGAGAGAAAGTTTATAGAGAGGAGGAATAACACGAATGAGATGAGCCACCCTCAGATGGGCTTATATAATGGCCTGGGGCTGTATAGCCTTAGGTAGGTTGTACAACCTTGCTGGGTCGAATCGGCCCTTACTGGGCCTAGCAGACCCAGCTTCCTCTTTTTAGCTTGGCGAACCCAACCTCCCCCTCAGCCCATTAAGCTCAGTTTCTCCAAAAAGCCTAATTATGCCTAAAATTACCAAAGTACCTTTGATTTTGTAAAAAGCTCAATTACGCCTAAAATTACTAAAATGCCCTTAACTTCTCGAAAAGCAAAAAATATCTAAATTACTAGAATACCCTTCACTACTCAAGGAACACTAAGGCTTTGTTTGGATTGTAGGTTTGGATTGGTTTGGAAAATAATGTGGTGTTTGGATTGGTTTGAGAGGTTTTGGCAAACCAACCCAAACCCACTCAAACCAATAAAACACCCAAAATTAAAACACCCCAAATTGGGGTGTTTCAATGGGTTTGGCAGAAACACAGGTGTTATATTTACATATTTGCC
>CATIWR010497322.1:0-11727 GCA_949677035.1 Omphalea diandra | reverse complement strand
CTGCTAAAACACTTGAGTAAGGTTTTGTGTTAGCCTAGAAAACACTTTTATTGTAAGGTTGTGTGTTGGCCATTAAAACACAAGTTGTAGTAAGTTGGGTGTGAGCTTGAAAACACCATTGAATCAGTAAAATACCCAATTGAGTGATTGGGGAGTGGACGTAGGGATTGTTCTGCCCGAACCACTATAAAATCTTTGTGTCCTTACATTTCTTTCTTCTTCTCTTCATCCTTATTTTAAATTTTTAAACACCAATTCAACCCCCCCTTCTTGGTGCCTAGGGACAACAGCTTGAGTTAAGAGACTAGTTTTGATACCACTTATTGTTCCAATATGTCCTAGAATGAAAAATTAAATAAGTTAATGGCAAATTAAAAACTATTTCAAAAGTTGAAGGAAAGAATCAATTACATAATGACATTAAGTTTTATAGCGGTTCAGACCAAATCAAGCCTATGTACTCTCCTCTATTTCCTCACTAGAGAGTTCCACTAACTAATAACCTATAGGTGTTATCAATAACCTTTACAAAAGTGAATTTAACAGACATCATTTAAGCCTAATGAAGATGAATTTTTAAGCACCACTTAAAAACCTAGATAAGTAGTTTTTAGATACTACTTAAGTCTTTCCCAAGATAGTTTGTAGGTACTATATTAGACCTTTCATAATGACTATGGTTTGAGGGTGATCCCAACACTGAGGAGTATCCTTACATAAGTTTATAAAAATTATAAAAGGAATACTCTCACACTTAAGCACTTAAAACTAAATGATGAATTTACACTTTTACAATGAGCTTGAGAGGGTTTGAATGTTGTGATGCCTTTTAAAAGCTTGAACTTATTCTGTTACTTTATAGATAACTCATATAAGCAATTAAACTAGCATATTTAAACGCTAGATTTTTTTTATACTTTAGATTGATCTCTTTAGCTTGAGAAATCACATAAAAGTATTGCACTTTCAATTGGAACACTTCTCATAATGAATTTCTTATATTTAGTACCTTATATATGAGGAAAAGCATAAACTAATCACTTTACAATGTTAGATTATTAATAGAGATATTATGTATGTTAAATGCTCTTTAGTAAAATATAACAATCGTTGAGCATAATCAATGCTTGTTGCTATAACTTCTATGATCATTAGTTGTAGATTAACTTCTTTATCCATAATTATTGGGATGATATATCACTCGTTAGTATTAGTTATAGAAAAAGTTTCCATGTAACCTACTTCTCTTTCCTCATGTAACAATCATTTCCAATGATTACCGAATTTTGGTCCATGGTCGTTAGATTTTTTTTCAACACCTATTGGTGAGATCTTCCACCATCATTGGGCTATTCAAAAAGTTTAGCTACTTTCATTGAGTTTTTTCTATTATCATTAAAAATTTTAACACCCATTAGAATATGCTCCATAATCATTATCTTAGTGCTCCATGTCTTATTGGTACTTATAGAAAGTTTAACTAGTTTTATAAAACTTTTCCCATAAGCATTGCAAAACTTCAACATTCATTCGCTATCTTCAATGCTTATTGTTGCACATCTCAATGGTCATTGGCACTTCTAAATGTTTTTTCTAGCTTTGATGATTTTTCAAAGTGTTTTACCCTTGAATCATTAAAATAATTCACTAGTCGTTGATAACTTATAACAATCATTAGTGTCATTCAACAATCATTAAGATTACTTTCACCATGGTTGATAGTTTTTAAGCTTTTAATACTTGATCACTTGGCATCTACATTAATCTTGAGTTAGAAACCCTTCTATTTTTTTTGTAAAATGATAAATTGAAGGACCTATAAGATCAAATTTGAAGAACTTACACAAACATTGGATCATAATTTGTTTTCAACAAAGTTTTCATGTTTTATTGATTAAACATATTGTTGAGGTTCAATACAAATGTAAATTGAGTAACTTTTAATTTATTTTCTGTCTAAGACACTACTTAATTTTAAAATATTTTATCTTAATTTAAACATATTTTATTAGACTAATTATTTTGTGATTACATGTCTAACCATGACAATTAATTCTTGAAATATCCGTGAAGCAAAACAAATAATAATTTTGAAATGCAAGTTTTGATTAATTATAACAATGCTCATATATAATTTGAATGATGTTTTACTAACATGACACTTAAATTTCATTATACACACACACACACACGTACAAGTTTTTTAGTATGTGTAAAAGTACATGCTTTCATTTTTAAAATTTTTTTAAAATTTTGTAATATTTTCATTTTTTGTTTAGATTTTTAAATTTTTTAATTATTTATAGAAAATAAAATTTGTTAAATATATCAAATATAATTATTATGATAAAATGAATTTAAAGTTTCATTATTATAATGTGTTGAAAAGTTATTGTGCATATGATTTGGTGTGGATTAAAGTATTGCTATATATTTATTTTTATATATTGGTATTATATATTTATTTGATTGTTGAAGTACTTGTGTGGTTACTTTATCAAAATAAATAAAAAAATAGTGTGTGACTTTAGATTACTAAAGAGTAATGTTGACTCTTATGATCGAGTAATTAATGAGTTATTATACCAAAACTTTGCTTCACTTAATCTTTTTTTTTTTTCATTAACTTCATATGTTATTTTTTTATAGTAATTTATAGGTGTAAGCATGTGATAGATAGTGTCTAAATTTTAAATAATGCCTGAGTTTTTTCATTAACTTCTCATATTTAAAAATAAATTTATTAATAAACTTTTATTTTAGATTCATTTACATATGCATAAGTTGTTTCTTTATTTATTTTCATCGTAATCTTTTTAAAAAATTTGACTAATATATAGACTATCTAAAGGTATTTCAATTGATTTAAAAATTTTACTTTTCGTACACACACAAACACACACTCATATATAAGAACAATACTTGTCTCTTAAATGTAGAATACTAATGTGAAAGTGTCTCTCCTTACCATTATGAATATTTTAAGAGTAAGCAAGCTTTAACTCGAAATTCATAATATTTTTCTTGCTATCATGGGGCAAGGATAAAAAGTTAAAGGTTTTGTATATGGTAATTAAGTAATTTTTTCCACTAAATATAATGTAGAAAAATAATAACGTAGAAAAAATAAGAATAATTTTTATTGCCATTTAAATTAATAATATTTATTTTGTATAATATTTATTTTGTTAAAAATCAAGTAACAAGATGAAATAGACCAAAAAAATTGTGCTTTTTTTTTTTTAAAAAAAAATTATTGAGAATAAGCTTATTTACTTAAGATAATGCAATAGAATCAATTCTAAGTGTGTGATGTAATTATAATGATGTTTAGATATGTAAAATATTCCACTTTAATATTGTGTTTGGTTCAATTTTAATTTAAAATTCATTTTATTTATAAATTTATATAATCATTTAATATTGTGTTTGGTTTAATTTTAATTTAAAATTCATTTCATTTATAAATTTATATAATTCATTTAATATTGTGTTTGGTTCAATTTTAATTTAAAAATCATTTCATTTATAAATTTATATAATTCATTAACATTGTGTTTGGTTCAATTTTAATTTAAAATTCATTTCATTTACAAATTCATTTAATTGGTTTGCAAATGAATTTTATGTTTGTCATACTATAAAATAAAAATGGAATTCATTTGATTTAATTATAACTAATTCCAAGAATTTAATGAAATAGAATTCTAAATGAATTTCATTTATACTAAACACACAAAATATAAATTTGTTATAAAAATTATGAAATTTATTTATCCTAAATAAAATGCAAAATTTATGATTCAAAATTTTTTTATTACTTTCAAGAAAAAAGTAAAATAAATTTGAATTATTTTGAAATATCTCTGATCGAGTAATTGGTGCTAACAATAAGATAGACATAAGGCTTCTAAAGGCAGAGATAGCATAATAAGTCATATATCCATAATAACATAGACACCTGTGGAAACTCATCTTTATCTTAGACAATCGTACTAGAATGGATTCTGAAATGCATAACACATAGATGCATTCCGTCATGTGTGTGTATTATTATGAACGTATGACTTGTTACTATGTATGCATTTTAGAGGCGTCTATCTGATTTTTAGTGCCATTCACATGCCTAGAGATTACTTCATGAAAGAAATGAATAATTATATTTGAAAATATAAAATTGATTTTATTATTATTATTATTTTTTGTTTGAACTTGGAATCAGAATTAAAATTGGCAGTTTCAAGAATTGTCTTAGAACCGCATCCTTTAGGTCTAATTTTGGTTCCTCTTTTCTTTGGAATTAGAACAACAATATGATTCATATTTCTATTTAGTTTGGAACTATGGTTAGATCTACTAGTGTTAAGTAGCAGCACCGACTCCTCCTATGCTCCAAATTGCTTTAAAGAGTTTCGTGTTTAGTTTTGATTCCATGAATCATTTTGAATTACTATATTTTTATTATTCTACTTAATTAGGAATTTATCCGCACTTTTATAAAATAAGCATATTAATCCCATTCTTAAGATCATTTAGAAAACTAAAACAATTTAGAATTTGCTAATGAAGTCTCTATTCTAAATTGTTCTTTTCTTGATTCCTCGATAATAAATCTGTCATTTTTCTTGATTTTGCATATAGTGATCTCAAAGTTCTGACATGCAAGGTGGAAGTTCAATTTTTTCAATGAAAATCGATGGATCAAGGCATCAGGGAGTGCACTTAGGTATTCTAGCCTGATTGACACCCCTAAAGTACTCCATATCACACACCCCTACCATCAAAAATAAATTGTAAAATGAAAAAGAAATATAAAAAGCTCCAAAAATAGAGCATGAGTTAATACCATAAGAGAACTACACAAACCTATAGTTCTCTATATAATAACTCTTAAAAGAAAGCAAATGATTACAAAAAGAGTGAGAGGTGAACCACCACTTCTCTTCTCGAACTCATCTCCTTGGAAAGTCTATTCGCAACTGAGTTACCCTCTCTATAAATCTGAGACACACAAAAATTAATGTCCTTAATCTTGACCAGACAACGAGACCAAGTTGCAAGAATTCTTCATAGAATCGTGACACTTTGATGCTTAAGAAGATTCATCATATAATATGAATCACTTTCTAGCCAAATGTATCTCCAACCAAACTCCCAAGCCTTGTCAATCCCATAAATAATTGCTTCAATCTCAAACTCAAATGTAAAACAACTTCTTAAAGGCAATGAGAGGTAACCTTTAACAAATCCCCTCCAAGTCTAAAAAACTCCACTAACTCCTCTTACACTTGTTAGGCTTAATTTGGTCATTGTTATTTGATGAGTTTTGAGCATGATTTGATGTTGACTTAATTAATGTCCTTGTTAGGCAAAAGGAGATGTTTTGAACACTCAAAGAGGCATTTTTAAGGAAGAAAATAAGGAGCAACAAGCTAAAACACAAGATTAAGTGTAAGAGTCTTAGAGATCACTTGATTAAGGAAGAATAAAAAGAGGAGTTTCATTAAGCTAATTGGGATATTTCATCTTTTCTTCATTTTATCTTGTTTCCTTTGTCAAAGATGATGCATTTATTTTTGGATTTATCTTGTTTTGTTAGTATGATAGGCTAGGTCTTTGATTTAGGACCTTGATATGGTCATGGAACATGGTTGATTGATTTATGATTTTTATGACTATGTTGATATTTTGTTCTTTTATAAGTGAACGATTATTGAACCTAATGTTTGGCATTGCTTGATCACCAATTACATTATTTGTATTTCATTTATGGATCAAGAGATTATCAATTGAAATATTCCTAAAATCACTTCTCTTAGGTTAATTGATGAGTAGAGATACCAACTTAACCTATTACTATCATTGAAAGGATTGCTAGATCTAAATGTGATTTATTTATAATTCACACCAAAAGATGGTTATATGAAATACAATTACAAAGTTAGTGACTACCTGAGAGAGAGGACTTAATCACTATTGAGATAATTCATAGTTGCAACACTTAATCCAACATAGCATTAAATGATTATTGATTTCATAATTTTTCATTGGTGAAATTAAGTTTCTCAAGTGATTTATCATAAGGTTTTCTTTATTTTTTTTAAAATCACTTTTGTCTTTTTGCCATTGATTTATTAGTTTACTTTATTTTCATTACATTGGTAGTTTATATAATATCTCTAGTATTCATTTTTTAGATAAAAATAAAATCATCATATTTTAATACTTATAGCCCTTGTCTCCATGGGATAATATCTGTACACACTTGTGCACTATGTTACTCGATTACCATTCACTTGCAATCTTTGGTAAGTTTTGCATTTGTTAAAGGTGGATCAAAATGGATATTTTAACAAGATAAATATTAAATGTTCATCCATTGGATTGATACACTCAAAAATAACTATCCCCATTGTTGCTCCATTTGTATTCAACTTCAACCAAGAAGGCATTGAGGGCACCAAATAGTAGGGATGATCTTCAAAGCATGTTCAGGAATTCCTTGAATGCATAAATGATAAAGGATTAGCAAATCCATTTGGTTGTTGTCAATACTTCCCAATTTAAGTGAACCACACTTAGCAATAGATCTTATAACCCCTCTTATGGTTACAATAATTAAAATAAAAGTGTCTTCAAAAGTTGCCTTATTTCTAACAATCACAAACCCTAAAAATAAAGTTGTAGTGGTAATTACAAAAGGCTAAATTTAAGAACTAAAATGCAAGTCTTAAATATGTTCAAAAACCTTAAAGATGATATAAGCTGAAAAAGATAAAAAGATGTGTGGACAACATCATTGATAGCTTATGACACCCGAACAACATAAAGTCAAGAGATCATAACATCCTCAGGATTTTCTTAATCCTTATTGCATAAATGATAAGCTAAGGTGATGAAATTGTGTTTGCACAAAACATCATCCATAGGAAGTCGACCTATAAACATCCTCCTATTAAGCATAAAATGAGAAGGCTATATATAAGAATGCCAAAGCTCTCTACACCAAGGTTTCTAAAAAGAAGAATTATGAATAATAGCGAGAGCTACCTTATAAGTAATATCTCCCATCTTGCCATCCATCCAAACAAATTTGTCTTCTTCTAAGTAGCATATAGGAGTCTCCTAAATACCCTTTGCACTATCCGGGTAAGCCAAAGTGAAATAAGAAGGAAGATTCCAAACATGACCAATAATGAAATTTGTCACTTTATTATTCAAAAGCAATCGTCGATCTTCAGCAAGCTGTAATATGTTTGCAATGCTTTGACCTTTCTAGTTATCACACTACAAGAAATATAAAATATACTGACAAAAATTTCGTCAAAAAACAACTCGATTCCATTGATAAGTCCAACTTTAACGATGGAATGCAAACCAAAAAGCTTTTGTCGATGAATTGTTCGTCGATAAGTAAATACCAACGAAAATTGCATCTGTCGACAATTATAACAATGAAATTTTCAACGAAATATCAATCGGTATTTAAGTACAAAAATTTGATTAAATTATTGTTGAAGTATCCTATAGATAAGTCTGTTGATAAATCTGTTATTAAAACGTTGGTAATCCATTAGTAAATTAAACCTGTATATTATGTTTTTTAAATTTTTTCAACAATTCATCGATATTATTTTATTTATTCTTTTAAATATGAAAAATATTTTATACTATTTATGATAAATATTTATTATATTTATATTTTTAAAATTATAAAATTAATCAATTTATTTTATTATATAAATTTACTATTTATGATATTAATTTTATAATAAATTTAAAGAATAACAATAAAATAAAAATAAAAACACACACACACACACAGAGATATATATATATATATATATATATATATATATATATATATATATATATATATATATATATATATATATATATATATATGTTGGACTAGGTTATTCAAACTTAAGTTAGGATTCTCTTTTGATCTTAACAATATAAATTGAAAGGTTATAATATCAATTTTAAGTATTGTTACTGCAGATATTAAGATAAAATTTTATTGGAAGTTGAATATGAATGATTAGAAGTAAAAAAACTCAAAGTATGAAAATATGCTTTCGAAATTAGCGACCACGAATTTTGAAAATTGTTGTTGAGATTCAAAAGTCGCGATCATGAATTTCAGTAATAACCTCAAATTTTGAAAAGTGTTATGGAGATTCAAAAATCGCAACCATCCATGCCAAATTTCTTGAGTATCTTCTTTGTGTATTTGGCTTGGTTGATAAAGATCTCTTCCTTGGATTGCTTGATTTGTTGAACGAGAAAGAACTTGAGCTCTCTCATCATACTCATTTCAAATTCCCTAGTCATACACTTTGCAAAATCCTCACAAAGAGATTCATTAGTAGCACCAAAATTTATATCATCAACATAGATTTGAACAATTAATGTGTCAAGTTTGTGCTTTTTAACAAAAAGTGTGGTATCCACCTTTCCTTTTTCAAAATCAATTTAAGACAAATGAACTAAACCTTTCATACCAAGCTCTTGGAGCTTGTTTCAAACCAAATAAGGCTTTATTCAACATAAAAACATGGTTTGCAAAACAATGTGACTCAAAATTGGGAGGTTGTTCAACATAGATTTCCTCATCAATGATACTATTCCAAAATGCACTTTTCATATCCATTTGAAAAAGCATAAAATTCATATGACATGAAAAGGCTAAAAGAATCCTAATAGCCTCTAATCTTGTTACGGGGGCAAAAGTTTCATCATAGTCTATGCCTTCCTCTTGGTTGTATCCCTTAGCAACCAATCTAGCTTTGTTTCTAGTAAGCATAAAATTCATATGACATGAAAAGGCTAAAAGAATCCTAATGGCCTCTAATCTTGTTACGGGGGCAAAAGTTTCATCATAGTCTATGCCTTCCTCTTGGTTGTATTCCTTAGCAACCAATCTAGCTTTGTTTCTAGTAATGAAACCTTGCTCATCTAACTTGTTCCTAAACACCCACTTATAACCTATAATTGGGTGTTCTTTAGGCCTAAGGATAAGTTCTCATACTTTGTTTCTCTCAAATTGGTTAAGTTCCTCTTGCATAGCAAGTACCCAACTCTCATCATCAAGAGCTTCATCAATTGATTTTGGCTCAAGTTGACAAACAAATGCAAAAGTGTTATCTAAAAGATTAAATTGAGATCTAGTACTTACACCCTTAGATGTATCACCAATGATCATGTCCTTAGGGTGATACTTGAAAAATCTTCAATCCTTGGGTAGATCTTGGCTTAGCTCTACTTATTGTTGATGATGTTGGTCTTCATATACTCTTGATGAATCACCTTCTTTTTTATCTACTTTTCTTGTAGAATTTTCTAATTCCAACTTCTCAACGTCACCTACAAGATCATCAACAAAAATACCTTTTCCAAGTTCAAGTTTACTAGATTCATCAAAAACAACATTTATAGACTCTTCAAATACCATTGAACTTTTGTTAAAGACTCTATATGCTTTACTTGAGGTGGAATATCCCAAGAAGATACCTTCGTTGGTTTTTGAATCAAATTTCCCAAAATTGTCCTTGGTGTTCAAAATATAGCACTTACATCCAAATACTTTAAGGTATGATATCTTGGATTTTCTACCATTCCATAGCTCATAAGATATTTTATTAAGAATGGATCTTTTAAAAACTCTATTTGCAATATAACATGCAGTGTTAATGGCTTTGGCCTAAAAGTAATTTGGTAGAGAATACTCATTGAGCATTATTTTAGCCATTTCCACCAATGTTCTATTTTTCCTCTCCACAACACTATTATGTTGTGGTGTTCTAAGAGTTGAAAAATTATAAAAAAAACTTCATTCTCTAAATAATAATTTTCAAAAGACTTATTTTGAAATTCCTTTTCATGGTCACTTCTAATAGAAGATATGAAGTAACCTTTTTCATTTTGAACCCTTTTTGCAAAGCTTTTAAAAGCATCAAAGGAATCATTCTGATGAGCTAGAAAAGATACCTAAGTAAACCTAAAGTAGTCGTCTACTAGGACTAGTGCATAATGCTTTTCACCTTTACTAGCACTTCTAGTGGGTCCTATCAAGTCCAAATGAATAAGTTGAAGGGGTCTAATTGAACTTACAACATTTTTGGCTTTGTGAGAAGCATGGTGTTGCTTCTCCATTTAGCAAGGACCACATGTCTTGTCTTTAGAGAAATTTAGCTTGGGAAGTCCTTCTATTAACTTTCCTTTAGATAGGTTTTGAAGAAGATCTATGCTTGCATGTCCAAGCCTTCTATTGCATAACCAAGCTTCATTGCTCAAAGATATAAGACACTTAAAAGATTGATTAGCCAAATTGTCTAAGTCAATTGAGTAGGTATTGTCTTTCCTTTCACCCTTAAAAATAATCTCATCATCCACTAAAGTGGTGACTCGACATTCTCTAGGATCAAAGATAACTTTGTTACCTTTGTCACACAATTGACTTGCACTTAACAAATTATGTTGTAAGCCACTAACTAAAAGAACATTATCAATTAAAGAGCAATCATTCTTACCATTGGTTCCAATGCCAATTACCTTACCCTTGGCATTGTTACCAAATGTGACATTTCCACCTTCTTTTTCCTTCAATTTCGTGAATAGTTTTCTATTTTCAGTCATATGCTTGGAACATCCACTATCCATATGTCAATTGCTTGATTTAGTGGTTGCCACACTCCCCTTCACAACAAAAGTCAGTTACCTTTTCTTAGGCACCCAAGCATACTTAGGTCCTTGGGGGTTAAAAGATGAAGGGTCCTCTAGTTTGAGGTGAGCCTTCCTAATTTAGCAATGAGTATTAATGTGTCTAAATCTCATGCAATAATGACCTTAAAGTTTAGACTTAGGAGTCTTTCTCCTATGCACATATTTAGTATGAGTGAGAGCCCTTTTCATACTTTGGCCATGTGAATGCATGCATGTACATGTATGATGTGTAGGAGTAGAGAATTTTTTATGAGAATGACCATGCTATTTGTTGTACATATAGCCATGGTTAGCTGTTTGAGTCTTGGCTCTAAAGCTTGAGGGAGCCTTTCTTTTGCCCTTAGGCTTAGGAGGCTTAGTGCTAGGAGCACTTTTCTTCCCAATTACCTCAACCCTTGAGGTTTGAGGTTCTGAAGATCTAACAAATGTAGTTTGAGACAATGAGGAGGCTCCATTGAAGCCTAGACCATGTCTAATTAGTAGTGGTCTTTGTGACACAATCAATATGTCCAAGGCTTCTTTTCTTTTATGGAACTTAGAGATTGAGCTTTTAAGCTCAATGACTTCTCTTTTGAGAGAGTCATTCTCCTTTCTTAGAGAAGCCATAGAAACAGATGATGTAGAGAGACTATCCACAGATTTTTTAAGCTCATCATTAGATGCTCTCAATTCTCTTACAATGTCATTGAGGGATTTGTAATCATCCTCTAGCTTTTGACATTTTCTTTTGTAAGATTTCATTTGTGACTTGTATTTGTCACATCTCATGGTTAGAGCCTCTAGAAGCTCTTCATCAATCTCATCAAATTCAAAATCAGAATTGGAATGAGAAGAAGTATTTATCTCATTAATAGAATATTCTTGTGCCATGAAACAAATATTGGCAACTTCTCATTCTTCCTTTTTTTCACTTGAGCTATCATCCCAAGTGGCTGAAAAACTCTTCTTTTTTTCCTTATCCCATCTTTTCTTCTTCATCATCAATTTGGGACACTCATA